>SJYV01051512.1:853656-864797 GCA_006410875.1 Neotragus pygmaeus | reverse complement strand
GGGCTCCAAAATCACTGCAGATGGTGACTGCAGCCATGAAATTAAAAGATGCTTACTCCTTGGAAGGAAAGTTATGAACAACCTAGACAGCATATTAAAAAGCAGAGATATTACTTTGTTAACAAAGGTCCATCTAGTCAAGGCTATGGTTTTTCCAGTCATCATGTATGATGTGAGAGTTGGACTGTGAAGAAAGTTGAACGCCGAAGAATTGATGCTTTTGAACTGTGGTATAGAAGAAGACTCTGGAGAGTCCCTTGGACTGTAAGGCGATCCAACCAGTCCATCTTAAGGAAAATGGGTCCTGGGTATTCATTGGAAGGACTGATGTTGAAGCTGAAACTCCAGTATTTTGGCCAACTGATGAGAAGAGCTGACTCATTTGAAAAGACCCTTATGTTGGGAAAGAGTGAAGGGAGGAGGAGAAGGGGATGACAGAGGATGAGATGGTTAGAGGCCATCACCGACTCAATGGACTTGAGTTTGGCTAAACTCCGGGAGTTGGTGAAGGACAGGGAGGCCTGGCGTGCTGCAGTTCATGTGGTTGCAAGAGTCGGACACGACTGAGTGACTGAACTGAACTGAGAAAGCTACATTTTACCCTCTGTTTTAAAAAATGCCCTTTATGTTGCTAAAGAAGAAAGCTATTCAAAACCAATCAGAGAGCAGAAGTGTTTCATGGCAGATTAAAATATGCACCCTATCTGTCATTATTTCTAAATTATTTTCAGGCAGATAAAATGAAATTGCAGGTGCTTACCAGATTCATAAACATCAAAATCAAATGAATCACATTTTTGTTATCTAATTCCAGCCAAGTTAGAAACATATGTTTTCTAACTATATGAATTCAAAATGCCACAGAAAGGGGACAAGGGCTCCCTATATTCTGCTTTCAACTCTGGAGCCACACCGTCCATGCTTCAGTCCCCTCTCTGCCACATACTAATGGTATGTTTTAAGCAAGTTACTTCACTATACTATCCAGCACTCAGTCCTACAACTGTCAAACGAAATGATCATAACACCTTTCAGGGGGCTTCTGTGATGTGGAAAATATGTAAAATACTTAGAACAATTTCCAGAACATAGTAAGTGCTCTGTAAGTTGTGTATAATTGATGCTGTTGCTAGCATTAATACCAGATCACAGAACAGTTTACAATTGACACGGTGATTCTGTACATAGTTTCTCACTGTATACCAAACCGTCCCATATACTAAGAAAATGGCAAAAATAATAAATGGTAAACTAAGTGAAAATCCTCATTCATCCACTATTAGTCAGCCCTTGAAATTACATAGTTGTGAGCTAATCTGCACATACTTTGCCATTTAAAATGGACCTTCCAACTTCAACTAAGTGGAAAAAATTCTATACTGGTTCCAATTCCACAGTTTTCAAAAAAAAAAAAAAAAAGCAAACGTTGGAGCTAAACAGGGCTTTCCAGATGATGCTTGTGGTAAAGAACCCACCTGACAATGCAGGTAGATGTAACAGACATGGATTTGATCCCTGAGTGGGGATGATCCCCTGAAAGAGGGCACAACAACCCACTCCAATATTCTGCCTGGAGAATCACATGGACGGAGGAACCTCACAAGCTAAGGTCCGTAAGGTCACAGAGAGTCAGACATGACTGAAGTGATTTAGCACCCACACATGGGGCTAAACAAGAATGAAGAATAGGCAGAGATGGAACAGGATTCTGTTTGTCTTAACTACCCTCATTTAAGACTGGAAAACTTCAGATATCGCTACATCACAAGTTTAGCAGACAACAGACATTTCTGTTGTCCAGTACTGAGTTCTGACTTGAAGGATGGGAGGCGAGTATTTTGCCTCAACCTGTCTTGGGCATTCTTGGTGGCCTTACAGTGTTGACAGCTTGGAGGCAAGTCATTTCCACAAATTCCTTTAACTCAAAGTAACTGTAGAACCAAGGTCAGAAATTATGGTGCCAGGGTTATAAATAATAGTCTCAGAGCTATAATTGCCACAGCAAAAATTTGGGAAAGAACTAAAAACATATTTTGAAAAGCATCCTAAAACTGAGAAGCTCAACTTCTGTACTTGCTCTTCAGCTTCCAAAATGAATTCCTGACTGGGCTCGCCATGGAAGGTGTCTTTATTGGGTTAGGCCAAGTAGCAAGGAATGTCCTTCCCTGTCTTTTCAATCTCAGAGTCGATTCCAGGCCACAAGACACAGTTTTTAGCCAATGCCTTCATGTGAACACATCCCAGATGTGCTAAAGATAATGTAGCCAACATAACTAACAACCACCTTCTGAAATTGCAACAAAACATCTCCATAAAAAGAGAAGCCACAAGTTTGTGAAAATCTGAGAGGATGGGTTTTGCCAGGCCACTTCCTGTTGCATCAACTCTAATGGATCAAAAATTAAGAAGCTTAGAAATAACTGCCTTTCACAGATAGAAAGGATACCAAGTATGTATTAGTCTTTAAAAAGGACTAAAGATTTTCTTTGATTTTCAAGGAAGCCCAGCACTGTCTCATTAGGATTTAGCAGCATTCAGAGTGAAGGGTTCAAGGATGTGATATTTGAGGGACCAAATCCACATTTGTTCCCATTTCCTTGGAAAAATCCAACACTAAAGTAACATTTTTCTACTGTGTGCAGTATCCTTAACACACCATCAAAATACGTCCCACAACCAGAATCCTAGAAAACTAAGTCCTCAAGTAGAAATTTAAAATGCAATGAAAATTGCAAACTAAAGATGCTTAATTTATGGTTTCTCCTCCAGGACTAACAATTAGCTGCTAATCAGCTTGGATAAGATCTACAAGAAAGTGATTGTATGTTTCTGTACCCTCTGCATAGTTTTATTTTAACATTAAACTTGGTATTAGTCTAACCGGTGCTCTCCTAACCTTTCTGTTTAATGATAGTCTCTCTGATTAGATAGTTTTCCTCATTTGAATTCCAAGAGGTTAAAAGGCATATTTCTAATTTCAAATAAATTATTGCAACAGCTGTATCCTAATGGAATTACATTAAATGTGGCATTATAATCAACTATATCTTCAAGGAACTCCTTTGGGAAAATGTGGCCAAACTCCTATAATCTAGTTGTCTGATGGTTTAAATTTCTGGGTCACTGACTCCAAGGAATGTATGCCAGTTCTTTCCCTTGATAATTTCCCCCCACTTTCTTAAGATAAGAAATACAAACTTCAACAGGAATAGTTATTATATACATTCACAGATACTCTTTATCAACACGATGACACAATCATGATAACCTTGAAAACATACTGATGTTTCAATAAATCTAGTAAAGGAGGTTATGAAAAATAAAAGAATGTAGAAATTAAAAAAAATTTTTAAACCAATTCATACACCAGAATGACAGTCTACTTCCATCTCCTTTCTTCCTTTTTTTCACTCCTTGTTAAAACATATTATATTTCTACCATGTGTCAGACACTAGGAAAGGGGCTGTGAAGAACAATTCGGCAGCATATGCTAAAAGAATTTTCAAATATGTACAGCTGAAACATATGGCACTATTTTTCAAAATAAATAATTGTCACCAGACCATTTGATTCCATTTTGAACATTTAAACAGTAAAGGATGATATTTAAACATTTAATGATGATACTGGAGGTAAGAGTGACAAGTCATCATTCTGGGTTTATCAACTATCAACTACCTCTAGAAAAAACAAGGTTGTGAACACTGTTTTAGAGGATGAGTTTGTGCCCCTTAACTAGTGAGAAGTAAAGGAAACTATTTATCTTCTTTGGGATTTAATAAAAGCCTCTCAGTATTCGGTTTCCAGGAAGTACACAGACTGACATGAAACTCAACAGCATCATACACCTCCTCACCCATTTTAATACAAGGTCTGCTTAAATTCTAAGGGTTGAGAACTTATTCAACCCTTCACCCACAGTACTAAAAATGGAACTTTCTGCTTATAATTGCTCACTTTTATGGGTAAGCAATCTTCCTCTCATCTCCAAAACATAAAGAGCTGAGAGAAAAATAAATAAGCAAGTGATAAGCAGAGGAGCCTTATATACCATTTCCCTACTGATGCAAAACTCCTAGATTTACACATCATAAATCATTACCTCATAAAAGTACACTCAAATGGCACGGCATACAACCACGGAAGTTAAGCCCACGATCCCCTGGTAAACAGTGCGGAAACTACCTGTTACTGAGAAAAGGGAATCAATATGCTGCCGATGCCAGCATGAGCACTCACACTGAAGACCAGGAAAAATGGAATTTCTTATGGATAATTTCAAAGCTCCTGTAAAAGCTTTGTATACCTGAAGGATGACATGCCCAAGTACAGATCAATGAAGATTCAGCCTATGGAGGTCTCAGAGAACACAAGAGAACAAAGCAAGATGGGAGAGGAGATGGAAATAATTGAGAGACTTGAACTTGATCTGAATGTGAAGTACAAGTGAAGAGTTTCCCTCTTGGACAATGGGAAGATGATATCTGTTTTAGATCCTCTCATATTTCCACAATCACTTGGTAAAGATTGTTACAACTTTGCAAGACGGAGTACCAAGTGGTAAGGAACAATATATAAGTTATTGAAAATCAACCTCTACCTCACACAGTCCACAAAAAATCAATTTCAGGTGGATACAAGATTTAAATGTGAACAAAAAAACTATAACACTTAACACTTTCAGAGGTCTATGTAGGAGAAAGTATATTTATGACAAAGGAGTAGGGGAGGACTTCTTAAGAAACAAAATTTGCAAACTATAAAAGACTACAGTAAAATTAAGAGCTTCCATTTATTAAAAGACATCATTAAAACCACTCAGAAAAGATAATTTCTCTCTATATATAATATTTAAAGAGTTCTTGCACACTAGGAAAAAAGCATAAAGCATCCAAAAGAAAAAACTCAAACAGGCAAGTTATATAAGAGAGAAGCCAAATAGCACCCCCCAAAACATACAAAAATAAACAACCAACCTCACAAGGAATTAGAGAAATAAAAATTTAAACTGCAATAAGAGACACCTCATTCACAAGACTGACAAAATTTTAAAATTCTTTCAACATCAACTTTCTACAAAGATGTGAGCAAAAAGAATACAGGGAGCTGAGCAATTGGTGTAGCTACTTTGAAAAATAATTCGATATTCTCAGTGAAGCTAATGATGTGCAGATGAAAAACAACAACAAACAAAGCAAAACAAAAAGAGAAAAGAGAGAGAGGAAAGACCAGCATGTTCCAGCCCTATACTCATCTTCCTGTTTCTATGGATATTATGTTGTCAATGCAGTTGGTGAGCTGCAAGCTGTGTTTTACCCGTCTACAACCAAGTGGGTCTGGCTCACTGGGCAGTGAGAGGGGTACAGAACTTGGCAGAGTTGTTGAGGGAACAAGATGGTAGAAGAGCCAACCCCTTCAGAGAAAAAGAGAGAGAGAATCCTCACCTCCTTTCCCCAAAAATACTGGCATGGAATTAGCCTTAAAAGGGAAGGAGAAAACTACCACTTGTATTACTTATCAATCAGTGCAAATATTTTGACAAAAGAAGTATGAAGGCAACTTTTAATGAGTTCAGAATACATTTAGAAGTTCTTAGATTTATGGAGCCAATGGAATGAAGAGGAACTCTACAAAGCCACAACGTCAAGGTAAGTTCTTGAAAATTAAATGAGATATCTATCAACACACAGTCTAACACATAATAATGAAATTGAGAAAGCACTCAGCATTGGAAAGCTGTACACTTAGTGAAAATGATAATGTTCTGGAAATCAACATAATTAGTTTGGATCTGGGTTCTGCCACTGGCTTTGTGATCTCAAGAATTTTATTTACCTGCCCCTGGACTCAGTTTCCCCATCTTTGAATAATAATATCTATGTGGCAGGGCTATTTTAAGAATTAGAGATTGTATATGGAAAGCTTATGTTCTTAGCCCATAATAAGTGCTAAACAGACAGTTATTATAATATTATGTTTAACATTAAAAAATAAGCTTAATTGAGAAAGATTTGCACAAATAGCATATACAGGATATGACAATGCCTAGCTCCACAAAGATACCCACATTTTAACTGCTGACCTAAGTATCCAGCTCCAACTTTCTATAAATGTTTAAGAGAAGGCAAATGAAAAACAGCATTCATTTTGTAGAAGATCGCTTCAAAGCCAACTTGATCAGTGTGTTATGGTTTCATAAAAATAATACATTAACATGCATAAGTTTCAAGTGTCCCTAGTGCATGTACAAAGCAGAACTCTTCCAAAAGCCAATGGTCTAATTTTCCATTAGGGAAAAAAAAAGAATAGTATTTCATCCTAGTATTTGTTTTTAACATAAGAAATGTAAGAAAAATATTTTAAACATTTATAAAATTATCACACAGTGTCCATTAGGAAAGACTGCTTGCTAACTAGTGTCCCCACACGCACTTGGTGCCCCTGTAATTCATTCTCTGATAGTCAGAGGGCTGTGAAGCAACAGAGGACTATAGCGAATATACAAGAACACATAAAAATGCCTACAAATTGATGAGAAAAGATCTCGTGAAAAGTGGACAAAAAACTGAACTGGCATTTCATATAAGAAAATACATATGGCCAATAAGCATGAAAAAATGCTCACCTTTATTAGTAATTAGGGAATATAAATTAAGTCTGTGTTGAAAAAGAATACATATATAAATATATGTGTATATATCTATCTATCTGAATCACTGTTCCATACACCTGAAACTAACACAGCATTTTAAATCAGTTATACTTTATTTAAAAAGAGAAATACCAAAAAGACTATCATAAGCCACCATTTTACAAGCACTAGATTGGCAAAAATTAGGAAGTCTGAAAAAATGAGTGCTGAAGAGGACATGAATCAGTTATGGAAATGAAAACTGGTACAACCAGTTTAGAAAACGTGTTCTCACCTGGCAGTTACGTTCCCAAGGAAATGTGCTCCAGAAGATACATAGTACCACATCCTAGCCATTTATATTAGTACTGATAGCAAAACAAACAGGCAAAAATTAAACAAAAAAACTGCAATCAATCCAAATATCCACTGATAAGAAAATGGATCAATAAATTGTGGTACATTCCCAGAATGGAATAAACAGTGGTAAATATGAAAGAATAGAGCCTCACAGCAATACCCAACAGCCTTGAAGAATTTCAGAAACATGATGTTGAGAGGGGAAAAAAATGTCCTGGAAGACATGAAATGCAGTATTAAAAATGAGAGGTACCAGTTTACCAGTTGCCTCTGGAAGATGAAGCCAGAACACATGTATATACATGCTCTTCTTCAGTTTGCTGGGGGATTCACACATCTTCATCACATTATTGTGCTTCATAATTTAAAGTGATGGTGTATATATTATCTCATAGAAAGTCAATATTATATTTAAAGAAAATATTCAATAAATATTAAACATCATGATGGTCTGCACATCATGTATATTCTGTGGCTTTTGAATACCGACCAAAGCCCACAGCATAGCTTACAGAAGGACTCACGACCCAAAATCTACAAATCTTGAACCACTGTCATTGTTCTGTGGATCCGTCTGCATCTTCCTCCTACCACACAAGCCTTTCAGTGTCTCATCACGTCTCTTCTTCCTCAAGGCATCAGACAAGATGGTTCCTTCTGCCACCCATGCTTTCTCTGCCTCTCTCCCTCTCTAGCTCCCAGCTTTCCTTAATTAACTCTGACTTGACCTTTAGGTCTGAGCTCAACCATAACAAAGTCATCCTCTGGAATCTTAACAAACTAGTTTTCTTTCAGTCCCTTCATAATACCATGTGCTTCATTCACCATAATCTTAGTTTTATAGTTATTTGTGTCAATCTATGAATGATTTTGATCTCTTTCTACTAGATTATAAAAACCACAAGAACAAGGACTTGCTTTTCTTTTTTTCCTTTTGCCATTTTTTTTCCTTTTAGCTGATCATCAACTCCAGCATCTAGTATAAAAGCTGGCACATTAAGTAATCAACATAAACTTTTGAATGGATGTATAAACCAGTGATTTTGAATCAGAGGGCACTATTTACCAAAAAATAGTCACACTGAGTGAAGTCTTTTTAAGGACTTCAATATTTGACATCTGTCATGCCTTACAACTTTGGAAGATATCTGAATTATATTTAGTTACCTATATATTAAATATTTTCAATACACAAACTCATTAACTGTGCTTCCAGGTCAGAAAGAAGTTAGTTATGTTGGAATCCAAGAAGCAAAATATGAGACTACCAAAAAGAAAAGGTGAACAATTCTAACAGTCAGTCTGAAAAATTTGAAAGTAAAATGTTGATCAATGATTGTGATATGGTCTAATGCAAGAAAATACACTAAAATGCTAAAAGTTTAGTCCAAGTTATTCCCTTGTCACCATATGTCTAATGAAATAGGATTTTTGTATTTTACTGAAAAACATTCGTATTTACTGAAAAACCTTGATGCTACATCTAGTGAAGGCTATGGTTTTTCCAGTAGTCATGTATGGATGTGAGAGTTGGACTATAAGGAAAGCTGAGTGCCGAAGAATTGATGCTTTTGAAATATGGTGTTTGGGAAGACTCTTGAGAGCCCCTTGGACTGCCAAGGAGATCCAACCAGTCCAACTTAAAAGGGATCAGTCCTGACTGTTCACCGGAAGGACTGATGTTGAAGCTGAAACTCCAATACTTTGGCCACCTGATGCGAAGAGCCGACTCATTTGAAAAGACCCCGATGCTGGGAAAGATTGAGAGCAGGAGGAGAAGGGGACAACAGAGGATGAGATCGTTGGATGGCATCACCAACTCAATCAACATGAGTCTGGGTAAACTCTGGGAGTTGGTGATGGACAGGGAGGCCTAGAGTGCTGTGGGGTCACAAAGAGTCGGACATTACTGAGTGACTGAACTGAATACATCACTGCAAGGATCTGACTGAGTAACATAATTCTTAATATTATGTAAGCATTTCTCTTAAAAAGATACTATTTTCTCTTAAAAATATTATGTTTGGTGTGCCATTTTATAAAATATAAAATCAAAAATAATTTTTTTCTAACTCATTTTCCCCTTATCAAATTAAAATAATTTTTTTCTTAGTGTTTGCTGTTATGACAATAAAAATTATGTAGGTCTAATTTTGATGGTTTCCTGCATCTAAGTGTTCATGAGACCATATATCTTGCCTATTTTAATATAAGTAAGCATCTGCTTATATGTCCCAACTATGTTCTAGAAGTTAACCATAATTTTCAAAGACTTCCACAATGAAACACTATGAGACAATGATTTAGAACTGGTAGAAACTAGGAATTCCATAAATATTCAACAACATTTTAAAGTACCAATACAATTATTACCAAAAGAAAACAGATTTCAGTTCAAACAAACATAAAGATGCCTGAGCTGATTAAAAGACAAAGTGTCAAATGCCTACTTTAGGAAGATACATTTTTAGTCTTTGACTCAGCTTATTACAGTCTTTTGAACACTATTTTGAAAGTCATTTATTCCGTCTGGCATATAATATGGCAGAAAATTCATTATCTTATACATCCTGGACTGTAACTGGAATTCAAGCCACTAAGAAATAACATTTTATGTCTAAAGTGAAGTGTTAGTCACTCAGTTGTGTCCCCACTCTTTGCAACCCCATGGTCTGTAGGCCACCAGGCTCCTCTGTCCATCCCATGGACTTCAGCCTGCCAGGCTCCTCTGTCCATGGAATTTTCCAGGCAAGAATCCTGGAGTATATAGCCATTCTCTTCTCCAGGGGATCTTCCCAACCCAGGGATCGAACCCCGGTCTCCTGAATTGAAGGCAGATTATTTACCAGCTGAGCCACCAGGGTGTCTAGTAACATGCAAAGTACTTCTGCTGCTATGGAAGCTGAGCTGCTTGGCAGGGCTGGGGTGTAAGGGATCTGCATTATAAACACTCACACAGGCTTGTCAATCACCTGTCCAGTTAGCTTTAGAAAGAAACAAAGCAAAATATTTTCATGGTGAAAACAATCTTCAAAATTTTGACTTGAGGTAAATCAGCTATTTTCAATTAGTAACTTAAATAGAACATGGAAAAGAAAATTTCAGTAAACTATAGGTTGCTAGACAGTATATTGAAAAGCAGAGACATCACTTTGCCAACAAGGGTCCATATAGTCAAAGCTGTGGTTTCTGCAGTAGTCATGTATGGATGTGAGAGTTGAACCATAAAGAAGGCTGAGCACTGAAGAATTGATCCTCTCGAGCTGTGGTGTCAGAGAAGACTCTTGAGAGTCCCCTGGATTGCAAGGAGATCAAACTAGTCAATTCTAAAGGAAATCAATCCTGAATATTCACTGGAAGCACTGATGCTAAAGTTGAAGCTCCAGTACTTTGGCAACCTGATGCAAAGATCCAACACGTTGGAAAAGACCCTGATGCTTGGAAAGACTGAAGGTAAGAGGAGAAGGGGATGACAGAGAAGGAGATGGTTGAAAGGCATCGCCAACTAATGGATTTGAGTTTGAGAAACCTCTGAGAGTTGGTGAAGGACAGGGAAGCCTGGCGTGCTGCAGTCCATGGGGTTGCAAAGAGTCACACATGACTGAGTGACCGATCAACAACAATAGGCTGCTAATTTCATACTCCCAAATTCGGAAACAGTAAGTTGATGACTCTTTCTCTCTCCTTAATCTGTGTGTGTGCGTGAGTGTGCGCAAAATATGATTTTTATACTCATGGATATTAACATGATATTAGCATGATCAGTCACTTCAGTCATGTCCAACTCTTTGAGACTCTATGGACTATAGCCCACCAGGCACTTCTGTCCATGGGATTTTCCAGGCAAGAATACTGGAGTGGGTTGCCATGTCTTCCTCCAGAGGATCTTCCCAACCCAAGGATCGAACCCACATCTCCTGCATCATCTACAGTGCAGGAGGATTTTTTACCTCTGAGACTGGAGAATAAATAGTATAGTATGTATAAAAGGTATTGATCAAGTCTTTGAGGTATTAACACTCTTGTTTCTCCTGTGGATATTGGCAGCATAGATGATTGAGTTGCCTTCAAAAAATAAAAAGGGCACAAACACATCTCCTATTACATTTCTTTTATATTTATTTATTTATTTATTTACTTGGCTGCACC
>SJYV01051512.1:796260-851456 GCA_006410875.1 Neotragus pygmaeus | reverse complement strand
TGTATAAACCAGTGATTTTGAATCAGAGGGCACTATTTACCAAAAAATAGTCACACTGAGTGAAGTCTTTTTAAGGACTTCAATATTTGACATCTGTCATGCCTTACAACTTTGGAAGATATCTGAATTATATTTAGTTACCTATATATTAAATATTTTCAATACACAAACTCATTAACTGTGCTTCCAGGTCAGAAAGAAGTTAGTTATGTTGGAATCCAAGAAGCAAAATATGAGACTACCAAAAAGAAAAGGTGAACAATTCTAACAGTCAGTCTGAAAAATTTGAAAGTAAAATGTTGATCAATGATTGTGATATGGTCTAATGCAAGAAAATACACTAAAATGCTAAAAGTTTAGTCCAAGTTATTCCCTTGTCACCATATGTCTAATGAAATAGGATTTTTGTATTTTACTGAAAAACATTCGTATTTACTGAAAAACCTTGATGCTACATCTAGTGAAGGCTATGGTTTTTCCAGTAGTCATGTATGGATGTGAGAGTTGGACTATAAGGAAAGCTGAGTGCCGAAGAATTGATGCTTTTGAAATATGGTGTTTGGGAAGACTCTTGAGAGCCCCTTGGACTGCCAAGGAGATCCAACCAGTCCAACTTAAAAGGGATCAGTCCTGACTGTTCACCGGAAGGACTGATGTTGAAGCTGAAACTCCAATACTTTGGCCACCTGATGCGAAGAGCCGACTCATTTGAAAAGACCCCGATGCTGGGAAAGATTGAGAGCAGGAGGAGAAGGGGACAACAGAGGATGAGATCGTTGGATGGCATCACCAACTCAATCAACATGAGTCTGGGTAAACTCTGGGAGTTGGTGATGGACAGGGAGGCCTAGAGTGCTGTGGGGTCACAAAGAGTCGGACATTACTGAGTGACTGAACTGAATACATCACTGCAAGGATCTGACTGAGTAACATAATTCTTAATATTATGTAAGCATTTCTCTTAAAAAGATACTATTTTCTCTTAAAAATATTATGTTTGGTGTGCCATTTTATAAAATATAAAATCAAAAATAATTTTTTTCTAACTCATTTTCCCCTTATCAAATTAAAATAATTTTTTTCTTAGTGTTTGCTGTTATGACAATAAAAATTATGTAGGTCTAATTTTGATGGTTTCCTGCATCTAAGTGTTCATGAGACCATATATCTTGCCTATTTTAATATAAGTAAGCATCTGCTTATATGTCCCAACTATGTTCTAGAAGTTAACCATAATTTTCAAAGACTTCCACAATGAAACACTATGAGACAATGATTTAGAACTGGTAGAAACTAGGAATTCCATAAATATTCAACAACATTTTAAAGTACCAATACAATTATTACCAAAAGAAAACAGATTTCAGTTCAAACAAACATAAAGATGCCTGAGCTGATTAAAAGACAAAGTGTCAAATGCCTACTTTAGGAAGATACATTTTTAGTCTTTGACTCAGCTTATTACAGTCTTTTGAACACTATTTTGAAAGTCATTTATTCCGTCTGGCATATAATATGGCAGAAAATTCATTATCTTATACATCCTGGACTGTAACTGGAATTCAAGCCACTAAGAAATAACATTTTATGTCTAAAGTGAAGTGTTAGTCACTCAGTTGTGTCCCCACTCTTTGCAACCCCATGGTCTGTAGGCCACCAGGCTCCTCTGTCCATCCCATGGACTTCAGCCTGCCAGGCTCCTCTGTCCATGGAATTTTCCAGGCAAGAATCCTGGAGTATATAGCCATTCTCTTCTCCAGGGGATCTTCCCAACCCAGGGATCGAACCCCGGTCTCCTGAATTGAAGGCAGATTATTTACCAGCTGAGCCACCAGGGTGTCTAGTAACATGCAAAGTACTTCTGCTGCTATGGAAGCTGAGCTGCTTGGCAGGGCTGGGGTGTAAGGGATCTGCATTATAAACACTCACACAGGCTTGTCAATCACCTGTCCAGTTAGCTTTAGAAAGAAACAAAGCAAAATATTTTCATGGTGAAAACAATCTTCAAAATTTTGACTTGAGGTAAATCAGCTATTTTCAATTAGTAACTTAAATAGAACATGGAAAAGAAAATTTCAGTAAACTATAGGTTGCTAGACAGTATATTGAAAAGCAGAGACATCACTTTGCCAACAAGGGTCCATATAGTCAAAGCTGTGGTTTCTGCAGTAGTCATGTATGGATGTGAGAGTTGAACCATAAAGAAGGCTGAGCACTGAAGAATTGATCCTCTCGAGCTGTGGTGTCAGAGAAGACTCTTGAGAGTCCCCTGGATTGCAAGGAGATCAAACTAGTCAATTCTAAAGGAAATCAATCCTGAATATTCACTGGAAGCACTGATGCTAAAGTTGAAGCTCCAGTACTTTGGCAACCTGATGCAAAGATCCAACACGTTGGAAAAGACCCTGATGCTTGGAAAGACTGAAGGTAAGAGGAGAAGGGGATGACAGAGAAGGAGATGGTTGAAAGGCATCGCCAACTAATGGATTTGAGTTTGAGAAACCTCTGAGAGTTGGTGAAGGACAGGGAAGCCTGGCGTGCTGCAGTCCATGGGGTTGCAAAGAGTCACACATGACTGAGTGACCGATCAACAACAATAGGCTGCTAATTTCATACTCCCAAATTCGGAAACAGTAAGTTGATGACTCTTTCTCTCTCCTTAATCTGTGTGTGTGCGTGAGTGTGCGCAAAATATGATTTTTATACTCATGGATATTAACATGATATTAGCATGATCAGTCACTTCAGTCATGTCCAACTCTTTGAGACTCTATGGACTATAGCCCACCAGGCACTTCTGTCCATGGGATTTTCCAGGCAAGAATACTGGAGTGGGTTGCCATGTCTTCCTCCAGAGGATCTTCCCAACCCAAGGATCGAACCCACATCTCCTGCATCACCTACAGTGCAGGAGGATTTTTTACCTCTGAGACTGGAGAATAAATAGTATAGTATGTATAAAAGGTATTGATCAAGTCTTTGAGGTATTAACACTCTTGTTTCTCCTGTGGATATTGGCAGCATAGATGATTGAGTTGCCTTCAAAAAATAAAAAAGGGCACAAACACATCTCCTATTACATTTCTTTTATATTTATTTATTTATTTATTTATTTATTTACTTGGCTGCACCAGGTCTTAGCTGCAGCATGTGGAATCTAGTTCCCCAACCAGGGATCAAACCCAGGCCCCCTGCACTGGGAGCTCAGTCTTAGCCACTGAACTATCAAGGAAGTCCCTCATATTACACTGGAATGATTTTTTTATACAAGGATATATTTATTGGAAGGATATATTTATTATTTATTTTAATAGGAAGAATTGAAAAACACTTCAATGATTCTAACACACATATTTTCACCCAAATTTTAGGATTCCTGAATTACAGGTCAATCTAAAATTAATGGTATACCATACCTCAGTTGGCAACATTTCTTTTCTCCCCAAGAGATACAACTCATGGCACATTAAAATTGATGAGAAAGAAAAAATATCTTTTAATTTAGCATTGGAATTCAACAAAGCCTCATGGTATCTGATATCACTCACTATTACACCTACTTTCCAGTTCATATGAAGCAAGATGAAAACATACCAGACATTTAGGGATTTAATCTTATAATCAAGCTAGCTGTCTTCAGTGTTTTCCTTTTTTTACTGCTACCTGTTCCATGCAATACTTCAGTTCACCATCAACTTATGTTTTCATGTCATATGCTCTGAATTGGGCCTACATTAAGATCAGTATACAAAATGAAAATATTGACAGAGATGAGGTGTGCTTTACTTACGAACTAAGAGCAACAGAAAAATAAGAGAGATGTATTTAAAATAATATTAAATAAATTATTTAATACATTTATATATATATATTTAATATAATATTAAATAAAATAAAGCATGGACAATATTAAATTGCTCTCCTTTAAAATATTCACCCTTAGACACCACTTTACCTCCACTAGGATGGCTAAAATAAAAAAAAAAGAGGCAATAACAAGTCTGTGAATGCAGAAAAATTGGAACTCTTACACATTGTTGACCATAATAAAATGGTACAACCACTCTGGANCTTTAAAATATTCACCCTTAGACACCACTTTACCTCCACTAGGATGGCTAAAATAAAAAAAAAAGAGGCAATAACAAGTCTGTGAATGCAGAAAAATTGGAACTCTTACACATTGTTGACCATAATAAAATGGTACAACCACTCTGGAAAACTGTTTTTCAGTGCCTAGAAGTTAACGTATAGTTTCATATGACCCCAAATTCCACTCCTAGTTATGTGTGAAAGAAAAATAAACACATATGTCCACACAAACAGCTGTGCCTGAATGTTGACAGCAGCATTATTCATAATAGCTAAGAAGAAAAACCCAAATGTTCCTCTATGATAAGTGGATAGACAAAATACATACAACGGAGTATTATTTGGCCATAAAAAGGGGATGAAGTACTGATACAGGTAAATATGGATTAGCCTTGACAACATTGTGCTAAGTGAAAGAAAGCATAAGACCACATAGTTTAAGATGCATTGATATGGAAGTCTAGAAGACGCAAATCCACTGAGAGAGAAAGCAGGTTAGGGGTTGACAGCGGGTGGGGTGGGGAATGGAGAGAAACTGCTAAGGGTATGGAGTTTCTTTTGAGGGCAATGAAAATGTTCTAAAAGTAGACAGTGAGTATTGTTTGCAAATCTGTGAATATGCTAAAATCACTGAATTGTATATACTTCAGCAGAGTGAATTTTACAATGTATGAAAATTTTAGTAAGGCTTTTAAAACTATAAAATATATACATTATATTAAAGAACTTCACTCTATCGATTATTTTTAAATGTTTATCATAAAGAAAATAATGTCAATTCTGTCCAAATTTTTGCTAATAAGCAGCTGAGCCATCACTGCTATTTGCCACAAAGTTCTTGCATTTAAGTACATTTGTACAACAGATGTATCAAAAACGGCACATGTTTTGAATGCTACATCTGTTAGTAAAATACAGAGCAGCTCAAATTGCTAATTAAATATAAAATTGCATGTGTCAATTAGGAGCCAATTTCTTGTTAAAATTATCTAATGTTTAAGGCACAGTAAATTGAACTATCATCTAAGACTGCTTGTCTTGACCTGTGTGGGAAGGCAGCCCCGGCACTGAATATAGGCTGGACAGTTTCCATGGATACCGCACACCATTCGAGGTGTAAGAAACTAAAATTTATAAACAACCTCAGGAAAAGCATGCTTCACAAAATATATTAGTTTAAAAATAATGATCTTCTTGAAGATGCTAGAATTAATTTTGTTGATAAGTGGATAAGGTTTGGGGGTGGCATGAGGAAGGGTTTTAAAAGGACAGCTTTTAAGTTGAGTTAGAATTCACAGTAGAGGGAGAGACATATTCAAAAGGCTTTACAGCATAAGGTTTACAGCAAACCTCAAGAGTTTTAAAGATATTTAGCTTTTATAGAAACCAACTCTATTGAATTATTCCAGCTGACTTTAATTAATCTGGCCACTGCATACTAATATGCTGATCTTTCCCAATAACTGTAATTACAACCAGGGTACTCCACCCACCATCCTTTTGCTCCTTCCCATGGAATAAGACTACACATTTTCCAGATGTAACATGAAAGCCACATGTTATTCAACAATCATTTCAGAATTAAACAAAATAAAGCATGAGAAGAGTACATGTATCTGTATATGTATGGCTGAGTCCCTTTGGCGTCCACCTGAAACTATCCCAACATTGTTAATGGGCTTGACTCCAATACAAAAGAAAAGCCTCCAAAGAGAGAAAAAATTAAAAATTAATAATGCTTTTATTTTAATTTATTTTTAAAATATGTATTATTGGTTATTATTTTTTATTTTTTTNACAGGAGGAGAAGGGGACAACAGTGGATGAGACGGTTGGATGGAATCACCGACTCAAAGGACATGAGTTTGAGGAAGCTCCAGGAGTTGGTGAAGGACAAGGAAGCCTGCTGTGCTGCAGTCCATGGGGTTGCAAAGAGTCGGAAATGACTGTGCGACTGAACTGAACTGATCCCTGCCCTGTAAGTGTGACATTACGAGCTCAAGAGGAAAAGATAGACACCCTGGTTTACTGGTAGGAGAGGCAGAGACTGGCCGGCTTTCACCAATCCTCTTCCTCTTCTCGACTATGTTGCCCAGCCTTCCGTGCAGTCAGGTGGGGCCACGTGACTGAGCTTGAGCCAAGTGAAAGGGAACAGAAGGAACAAGCGTTGGGCCCACGTTGGAATCTTGCATCTTTCCTCTACAGTATGCTCAGTTGCTTCAGTCGTGTTGGACTCTTTGCAACCCTATGGACTGTAGTCCACCAGGGTCCTCTGTCCATGGCATTCTCCAGGCAGGAATACTGGACTGGGTTGCCATACCTTCTTCCAGGGAATCTTCCCACTCCAGGGATCGAACCCATATCTGTAGCCTGAAGCAAAAAGTTACAGCAGCCAAAGAAGATGCAGAGTCAGGAGAAGGATGGAATCTAAGGCTCTATATTGTTTGGGAGCCACCCAGCCAGAACATCACATTGGGATTTTAACTTTCCTTATGCAAAAGCATAAGCAAACAGTTACTATACTAAGCCAGGGAAGCTTTGGGGTTTATCTCTTTCAACAGCTAGGGCCACCTTAATCAATATAGGCCAGCATGGAGAATGGGTTAGCCTGCATGGAGAATAACTGGTCTTGTCCCTGGCAGCTCCAGTTGTGACTCTTCTAAGGTATTCTGTCCAGACTCATCTCTGTCTGGAGAAACTGACTCCAGGCACAAGCTAGTCGTGAAGCTGCCATGAAAAGTCATCTGGGAATAAAATTTCATCCACATCAGAGTGATTTCCAGTTTCCCTTAACTTGTCACAGCTTTCCCTCTTTCCACTATCTCTGCCTTCTCTCTCTTATCCAACTTTTCCATTGTCTCCAATAACCATTACTACGATTCTCTCTCTCTCCCGCTCACACACACACTTTTTTCCCATGTTGTTGATCCTGAAAAAAGGGAAATACAAAAGGAAAGTCAACTAACTTCAGGCCGCACACACATCAACTATTTCAAACTCTCTAGCATTCAGCTATGTCTCCACCAACTTTGTTACCTGCCTGCTTCCATTTGTCCCATCTTTGAACCTCTGAAAACATTTCCCCTTTCATAGTGATAACTGAAGGCTTAACAAGACTCAGAAAGTATTAGAAATTCCTCAATTAAATATGTATTCCAAGAACAATATGATACTTCCAAACAACATAAACCAAGATTTTTCTTCATTTTTTCATTATTTTACCAACTATGGGAAAAGTATNGATTTCCAGTTTCCCTTAACTTGTCACAGCTTTCCCTCTTTCCACTATCTCTGCCTTCTCTCTCTTATCCAACTTTTCCATTGTCTCCAATAACCATTACTACGATTCTCTCTCTCTCCCGCTCACACACACACTTTTTTCCCATGTGGTTGATCCTGAAAAAAGGGAAATACAAAAGGAAAGTCAACTAACTTCAGGCCGCACACACATCAACTATTTCAAACTCTCTAGCATTCAGCTATGTCTCCACCAACTTTGTTACCTGCCTGCTTCCATTTGTCCCATCTTTGAACCTCTGAAAACATTTCCCCTTTCATAGTGATAACTGAAGGCTTAACAAGACTCAGAAAGTATTAGAAATTCCTCAATTAAATATGTATTCCAAGAACAATATGATACTTCCAAACAACATAAACCAAGATTTTTCTTCATTTTTTCATTATTTTACCAACTATGGGAAAAGTATGAGCTAAATTTCTCAGAAAAATCCGTTTTCACGTGAAAAGCTTCCAATTAACTTCACTTTTAAAAAGAGATAGGAAAAAAGCAAGAGTGAGGGAATGGAAATAGGGACAAATGAATTGAGGAATTGTACTGGCTGGAATTTGTATCAATTTAATTCAATAGCAAAGAATGAAGTGATTATTGCTATGTCTTCTAATGAAGTCCCCAAAAATGATTTACAAGAATATTTACTACAGTTACGATATTTCTGGTCTTGAAATAAATCCACACAAAAGATAGTCTTTTGTACTAGATCAATCAAGTTCCAGCCTGGCTAGAGGTGATGATAATTATTGGAAAGTAAATTGTTATGTTTTCGTCTGACTGCCTGTTACCTTGGCACATGTTACTTCTAATTTCGTCTGGAAATAACAGTACATCAAGCCATCTTGGGTGACTTACATAACCAGCTACTATCATTTGAAAATTGTCAGCTCCAGTTCCTTGCTACTGCATGCATAGTTACAGTGTTGGAACACTGATTCAGTTCATTTATTTTCTGTCATGGAGAACTGTTATTTTACAAGGCAAATTAATTCTAAAGCTTAATCTTTCATCTTTTTTTCTTTTTTCAAACTTTAAGCTTTTTTTCACTGGGGTATAGTTGATTAACAATATTGTGGTAGTTTCAGGTGAACAGCAAAGGGACTCAGCCATATATATATATATCCATTCTCCCCCTTACCCCCTCAATCCAGGCTGACACATAACACTGATCCACCTTTATTCTTAATTCAAGCCATTTAAGTTTGGTAACCAATGATAATCAAAAAGGAATAAAATTCAATGAACAGCTGATCTCAACTTTTATTTTATCAATTAAAATTTGCACTTAATCTATGACTAACTCTTCACACAAAACATAATTATCTACTGCTGTCTGTATTTATAATAACTGACTAAAACTGTATCCTTAAGTTAGACAATTATCCTTAAGTTAGAAAATTATTCTCCTAAACTCTGGACAGTTTAACAAATACAGAAGGTAATTTCTACCTCAGTACTCACTAACATATTTTGCACTATCAAAAACAAAAACAAGAGACCCAAAAAATTGAAAAAACAAGGTCCATAAAATCTTACTCAGATTGAGCCAATTTGGTCTGTTACCAGCAAGAGAAGAAGAGAAATAGAAAAAAGAACCTACAAGTGAAAAAAGGGAAAACTCTAGGGGAAAAAAACACAAAAAAGAAACAGAAGCTTCATATCATTTATTAAAGAAAATAATTTTCCTGGACTATAAAAATAATAGCACTAAGTTCCAATACTAAAACTGATTTTTTAAAGACGTGAAAGTTAAGAAACTTAAAAGCAACATTTCTCTTATTGTTTATAGTGACTTTGGGGGGGCAATCTGAACATTATTTTACTTTCAAATATGAACAGCACCTGCTATAACTAGTGTATTACCTGGGTAAACCATCAAAGCCCAACATTAAAATGCTAGTCTTTAAAAGCACATACTGACTTCCAGTATGATGTGAAAGTGTTAGTTGCTCAGTTGTGTCTGACTCTTTGTGACCCCATGGACTGTAGCCCTCCAGGCTCCTCTGTCTATGGGATTTCCCAGGCAAGAATACTTGAGTGGATAGCCACTCCCTTCTCCAGGGGATCTTCCTGACCCATGGATCAAATCTGGGTCTCCTACATTGTAGGCAGGTTCTTTACCATCTGAGCCATCAGAGAAGCCTGTCTTTCAGTATATGTCTGACTTATTAATCTATCATTATTATACTTCTGTGGAAATCAATGACACAACAATTAAAGAAACAAAACCCTGAAAACTCCATTTTCAGCAGGAGGAGACGATACAATCTGAAGGCTACAAAGGACTGCCGTCTGGCAGAAGCCCTGCAGGATAAAGTGTCAGGAAGATGCATTAAAAGTGCTAAGGCCAAAAAGGAAAGGCCAAAATATACCCCCTAAAGTCATGGACCAAACCCTCCCTCCAATCTACAAAAGCTACATTCTACATTATATCATTGGATTTCAGGATGAGAGTGAGGAAAAGCAACGTGAGATGTGCCGAGGAACTAGAGTTGCCATATTTATAAGATGGTTCTGTCTTCGTGGTGGCAGTAAAGTCCAAAAGCACCTGGAGGTCTAAGACCTCCTGTAAAGTATTTGGTTGTATCAACAGAAAGAATATATAAAAAGGGAGATGAAAGGATGGAAAAGGTGAAATGAAACAGCAAAACAAATCAATATATGTCACCCATATGAGTTATACATACAGATTAAAGCTGCTAACAAAATATTTCAACACACATTCTTTTAAGTTATAATGACCTCACATCTATAAATGAACACCGCAGAGCAAAAAGAAATAATTCATAAAGAAATTCAAAAAGAAATAATTCATTAAGAGACTACGGACAATACAATAGGAGATGAAACTAAGAAAATATTTCTTCAGAAAGGAGTAAATAATTTAAAGGGACACTACAGAAATCAGACACAGAAGACAGACGAGAAAAAGAAAACAAAATGGACATTAAGTAATTTCTTCAAAATTAAAAGCAAAAGTGATAAAAACAGAAGATAGGGAATGAAAACAACACATACATAATCTAGAAGTATAAGGAAGCAAACCATAGAAACAAAAGAGAATAAATAAAGACGTAACAGAATTTTCCTAAATGTAAAGAAAACTTTAAGACTACAACAATAGCAAAAAAGAAACTAGAGATTAGTTTTTAAAATCTGAAAACAAAAGACCTCCTGCATCTGATAAATAAATACACTCTCCTTAAACATTTGGGCTAGAGAGAGAATTCAAACAAAATTGAAGAATTTCTAGAAAACAACAACAAGTAAATTCCTATACTGAGAGAGAAGCTATAGGATATAAGTAAAGCAGTGCTAGCAGAAAAATTCATAGTCCTAGACCAGTCAATCCTGAAGGACCAATGCTGAAGCTGAAACTCCAATACTTTGGCCACCTGATGCAAAGAACCGACTCATTGGAAAAGACCCTGCTGGGAAAGATTGAAGGCAGGGGGAGAAGGGGACGACAAAGGATGAGATGGTTGGATGGCATCACCAACTCAACAGACATGAGTTTGAGTAAGCTCTGTGAGTTGGGTGGTGGACAGGGAAGCCTGGCGTGCTGCGGTCCATAGGGTTGCAAAGAGTCGGAAACAACTGAGTGACTGAACTGAACTGAAACCTTTGTACCAATAAAAGTAAATTAAATGTCATATCCCAAAATAAAAACTAGCAAAAATTTAAGCCAGATAAAATTTTAAATACAGAAGTATAATGTAATGCATTAGAAATACAAACAGCACTAATAAACTTTTAAAAATTGCTTTGGGAAAAATGAAAAGATTAATCATCTGACATAGTAAAGAAATAATATAAAACACTAAGTAATAAATTGCAAAGGGGAAATAATCAAAGAAAAAAAATTAAATGATCATAAGATTTTCTATGATCAACATAACTTTCCATCTCCAACATTTTTCTTCAAAACTTGAATAAAATAATATTCTAGTAAAATATAATTCAACAGAGTTGTGCCAAAATGAAACAAAAAAATCTAAATAAAATAATATTCTAGTAAAATATAATTCAACAGAGTTGAGTCAAAATGAAACAAACAAACAAAAAATCTAAAAGGTCCGTTTCCATAAAAGAAATAGAGAAAAGCATCAAAGGAGCTAAACATCCAAAAAGTACCAACTCCAGAGAGCTTCACAGGAAAATTCTACCAAACTCTTTTTTTGAACTTTTTTATTTTGTATACTGAGCTATAGCTGATTAACAATGTTGTGATACTTTCAGGTAAAGAGTGAAGGGACTCTTTAGCCATACGTATACCTGTGCCCATTCTCCCCCAAGCCTCTCCCCTATCCAGGCTGGCACATAATATTGAGCAGAAAACTCTACCTTTTAAAGAAGAGATTATTCCAATGCTATCTGTTTCCGGAGAGGAAAACAAGAACAACTTCTAAATTCTTCTTATGAAACAGTAAAAGTGATACAAAAACTTGAAGAATAGTAATCAACAATAATAAATGCCTACAATTTTTTAGAAGTATCATTTTTTATGTGTGTATATGTGGGTGTGTTAACAATTCTATGACTCAGGGGACTCTGTTCCAGGAATACCCAGATGGCTCAATATTAAGAATACTAAGAAAACTATTAACAACATAGGAAATTAAAGGAAATATATTTACTATATTAAGTTTAAAAAGAAAAGTCGTATGGTTGGCAACGCCCTATAGATGGGAAAAACCCACTTACTAAAATTTAACCTCATTTCTGATCTTAAAAAATAAGCTCGATAAATGGTTAATTCCTTTAACAAAGTAAAATACTTATCCCCAAATTCAACATCATGCTAAACAGGAAATATTAGAAACACTGCCGTTAAAGCCAGAAGCAGACGAAGACACTCACTACTACCATTAATATTTAACACTGTGCTGAATGTACAAGCCAAAACAATTATCAGTGAGAAATGATTTTAGAGATAGAAAATTTTGAAACTATCGGTATTTGCAGATGATGTCATTTTATCCTGAGAACGCCCAAGAGAATAACATTTAAAACTACTGAAAACAGTAAAAGAAGCCATTAAGGTAATGAGATTCTAAAACCTGATGAAGCTTTTTATGTATGAATACAGCAAAATCAGCAAGATATACTGTTAAGTAAAAATACCAAGGTGCCAAAAAGCGGTATGAGAAGTAATATGACAACAAAGATAAGCATAAGTATTTGCACACCATATGATATCACTTATACGTAGAGTGTAAAACATGACAAAATGAACGTANAAAGAAGATGTGGTATACAACTATGATGGAATATTACTCAGCCATTTAAAAGGCTGAAATAATGCCATTTGCAGCAATGTGGATGGACTCAGAGAAAGTGAAGTCAGAAAGAGAAAGACAAATACCATATGATATCACTTATATGTGGAATCTATAATATGACACAAATGAACTTATCTACTAAACAGAAACAAACTCATAGACATAGAGAATAGGCTTATGGTTGCCAAGGGAGGGGTGGTGGGGAGGGATGAACTGGAGTTTGAGATTAGCAGATACAAACTATTAAATATAGAACAGATAAACAACAAGGTCCTACTGTATAACACAGGGAACTATATTGAGTATCCTGTGATAGACCATAATGGAAAAGAATATATATATATATATGAATCATATATATATATGATACATATATGTATTCAAAAGAGAATACACATATATGAATCACTTTGTATATAGCAGAACATAACATTGTAAATAATTATACTTTAAGCCAACTTTTTAAAATGTTTTATTGACTGACTAACAGAATCAACTTAAAGTGGACTGAATTAATGATCTCCAGAGTTAACAGTAAAACATGTCATGAATATCATGCATAATAAAAATGAGCCTAAAAAGCTATGTGGAACATGTACACTGCTTTCCATATACTAACAGAGCACAGAAGAGACCACCCAAGTCCAGGAAAATTGTACTGACAATCAATAGATAAGACTCTGGGCTGAAACATGTGCTCACTGTATCTTCCATCACAGCCTTGTCAATGATCTTCTCATGCAAAGGTGTGAACAGAAATTAAAGCTATTAGTGAACATCTTGAATAGGGTATCCGAAGTCCAGTTCAAGAATGTGATCTGGTTCTCAAGTTCATAGTTTCAGACAAAGAGAGTGTAGTTATCAACCTTGGGACTCAGCCAAACACAGCGGGGCAGGAAGGTTGGTGGATCTGAGCTTCAAAGTCTCCCTGAGGGGTGTTCAAGGGCTGACATGAAAGATAACTTTTCACAAAACTAGAGCAGAAGCATTATTTCAATGGTCATACGTTTAGTTAAGTACAGGAAAAGGAGGGAGAATTCAAATGTAAGAAAAAGCATATATGTTACTAAATTAGAAATTTTAGCCCTTGGTTTGAAAATAGGAATTTTTCTTATTTCTATTCCTGAGAAAAATCCTTATTCCTTATTCCTTAGAAAAATCTTTTTTTTATTATAATGTAACAATTATTTAAAGATGGTGCATATAAAGAAGGAAAGAATCCAAAAAGAACAACTCAGATGTCAGTCAAGATTTCAAAGATTAATATTTACAAAAACAATTGGCAAACAACAGTGTGTGATCCAAGAGCAAAAAATGTTGCAGCAGATGTCTTGTCAAAAGGCTACAGATGACGAGACGTAGCATACTCTCGTCCATATGTTTTCTCAGTCTGAGAAAAAAGATCCTCAGCCATTTTTCAATTCTGGAGAACACACAGTGCCTGTGTACACAGTGAAGTAGATGTTTTTCTGTCAGGGAACTAGAGCCAAGAATTCCAGTTTCATTTGGAAAAACATAGCATACACAGTTCTGGAAAATCCCATGGACGGAGGAGCTTAGTGGGCTGCAGTCCATGGGGTTGCACAGAGTCGGACACGACTGAGCGACTTCACTTTGACTTTTCACTTTCACGCATTAGAGAAGGAAATGGCAAGCCACTCCAGTGTTCTTGCCTGGAGAATCCCAGGGACAGGGGAGCCTGGTGGGCTGCTGTGTATGGGGTCGCACAGAGTCGAACACAACTGAAGTGACTTAGCAGCAGCAGCAGGAGCAGCATACACAGTTCAGTGGAACATGAATAGAAAATCCGGCAAATAACTTAAATAACCTAAACTACTCAATCTGTCAAGAAACAAATTGCAGAAGAAAACTGGAATGCGCGTTGGTTGCTTTGGTGTTCCCGGATGTTCTTCTCCTTAACCTTTTGGCAACAATATTTCAATTCTCTAGTGGGGAACCACCCTCCCATCTTCCATATTAGTGGCCCGTCTTCAACAGCTGCTCAGCAGTTGGGCTTATGACCGTGAAATAATAAGCAGACAAAGAGACCAAGCTGGGCAACTGGGAAATCGGAGGGGTCAGTGGTTTTGATTAGGTCAAAGGGCAGTCATAACAGTTGTAGTTAAATAAACAAACTGAATGAGAAAGAGGACAGGGCAGCCAGCGAGACATCTGAATTTGCTATCATAGGGAAGAAACAGTTCCTGGTGATGAAAATGTCCAAAATATTGCTAAAGAAGTGGGTGATGGACGTGGACAGAAGAAGGTCAGTGCAGATGCAAGGCTCAAAGGCCTCAGAGGCCGAAGCACTGAATGTGCTGCCCATTTGGACTGGTCACCCCAATTATTAGGGGAAACACACTGTCTGAAGCCGCCCACCTTTTCAGGCACTAGAGTAACCATGTGTGTGAGTTATTTCATGACAGGAGGTCCTAGTAAGAAACACAGAGCTAATAAACCACCACCAATCAGAAGAGTTCCGGAAAAGTCAAAAGGAGACGTCATGCATCCTATCAAGCTCCCAGAATCCTCCCTGGAATCCGTCTTGGCTGAGCAATGTCAATGGACCCTGATTCAGACTCCTCCACCAGGAAGGACCTTGAATCAGAATGACTGGCCAGAGACAACTGGGAAACTGATCCCATCACCATAAAACCCGAGANCACTGTAGATGGTGACTGCAGCCATGAAATTAGAAGACGCTTACTCCTTTGAAGAAAAGTTATGACCAACATAGATAGCATATTCAAAAGCAGAGATATTACTTTGCTGACTAAGGTCTGTCTAGTCAAGGCTATGGTGTTTCCAGTAGTCATGTATAGATATGAGAGTTGAACTGTGAAGAAGGCTGAGCACTGAAGAATGACGCATTTGAACTGTGGTGTTGAAGACTCTTGAGAGTCCCTTGGACTGCAAGGAGATCCAACCAGTCCATTCTGAAGGAGATCAGTCCTGGGATTTCTTTGGATGGAATGATGCTGAAGCTGAAACTCCAGTACTTTGGCCACCTCATGAGAAGAGTTAACTCATTGGAAAAGACTCTGATGCTGGGAGGAATTTGGGACAGGAGAAGAAGGGGATGACAGAGGATGAGATGGCTGGATGGCATCACTGACTTGATGGACGTGAGTCTGAGTGAACTCTGGGAGTTGGTGATGGACTGGGAGGCCTGGTGTGCTGTGATTCATGGGGTCGCAAAGAGTCGGACATGCCTGAGTGACTGAACTGACTGATTGACTGACTGTTCTTTCCTAAAAATATGCATTTATCAGTATCCAAACATCAGAGATCTCTCTATAGATATTTTTACATATTTTGCATAATATATTTATATAGTACATGCATGTAATTCTTTTTACAAGAGACTATAATACAGCATTCATCTCCACTTGATGTTTACACTCTAATTACACTTTTTTTGTAGAGCTTTCCATATGAGCATGCACCTCAAATCTTACATACTTTCATTGGTTGCTTATGTGTTTATCATTTGGATGTGATAGTTTTAACCACTTCCTTTTTGATGGTCACTTTGCTTTCACTGTTCCCCCCCAGATTACAAACAATCCCATAGTCAATAACCTTGTATCTCTTCTTTGGTGAATGTTTACATATAGTCAAAAGATAAATTCCTGTAAGTGATCTCCATCAAAGGGAGCAAGTTCTGGCAGATGCCACCAAACTGTCTTCTAGAAAGGTTATCCCAACATAAATGCCCATCAATGGTGTATATAAAGTCAACTCCTCATGCATCATCAAATCCTTTAATAATTGGCTAAGTTACCAAAATTATTGTTGCTTTTATTAAATTTAACAGAAATTATTCCTTCTTTATCAGTAGCTTATTCACAAGCCTCACACATTTTTTTGATTGGATTGTTACTCATTGATTTTTATGAGTTCTTTGTTAATTAAAAAAATGAGACTTTGTGATATGTGTAACAAATATTTTTACTCAGGTGTTTTTTTTTTATGCCTTTTTGTTTCTGTATATAATTTTGCTTACAGATATTTTAAATTTTTAACTCATCAGCATTTCCAGTCTATGCTTTTATGGTTTCTAAATAATATATCTGCTCTGTAAATGCTTATTGCACTTCTTGTCTTCCAAAACTTAATGTAACTTTGTGTTTTCATATAATTAAGTCTTTTGTCCAATTGTAACCTCTTTTCTAAATGGGTAATCCAGCTTATCTTTTTCCATGCAATTGTCCTAAAACTATTAAAAATATAATTTCTCTTTTTCCTGATTTTAAGTGTTGCTTTATCTTCTATACGGAGCCCACATATATTTGTATCTATTTCTGTTCTCTCCATTCTACTCCATTAACTTTTCTTCCTGAAGTTATTTTCTTCAGGTCTCCAAAGTACATTATTTACTGTGACTGCATATTTTAATATTTAGTAAACCTATTCTTCTCTCATTTTTCTGTTTTTCTAGCAGTTTTGATATTTATTTTTCTAGCTAAATGTCACATAATATGTTTTAATTAAGATTGCAGTTTAAAGACTAATTTTAAAAAATGATAGCTTTTTATCAAAGAATTCGTTGTATCTTTTTTTCAGAATATAACTGTTTTTGAGAGTCTTAAACGCTTCTGTTTAGGAACTGCACATCATATGTTCAATTAACTTTACTTATAGATATTATATCTTTAGTTGCCATTATTAGTGGGATTTTTATTCTGCTGTATTTTCTGATTTTTGCTTCTCCACAGAAAAATGTGTTGATTTTTGTGATTCATTTGTTAATTAATACCATATAGGATTGCTTCTTCCATGTTGAATTTTTTTCTAAGCTTTAAAGGATATATATTTTCTCTTTTTTTCACTTATGCATTTTTAATGTATTTTTTTATTGAAGCATAATTGTTTTACAGAATTTTGTTGTTTTCTGTCAACCTTGACATGAATCAGCCATAGGTATACACATATCCCTCCCTTTTGAACCTCCCTCCCATCTCCCACCCTATCCCCTCCCTCGAAGTTGATACAGAGCCCCTGTTTGAGTTTCCTGAATCATACAGCAAATTCCCATTGCATATCTATTTTACATATGGCAATGTAAGTTTCCATGTCTCTTTCCATACATCTTATCCTCTCCTCCCCTCTCCCCAGGTCCATAAGTCTATTCTCTATGTCTGTTTCTATTGCTTCCGTGTAAATAAATTCTTCAGTACCATTTTTCTACATTCAATATATGTGCATTAGAATAAGATATTTATCTTTCTCTTTCTGACTCACTTTACTCTGTATAATAGGTTCTGGGTTCATCCACCTCATCAGAATTGATTCAAATATGCTCCTTTTTATGACTAATATTCCATTGTGTATATATACCACAACTTCTTTATCCATTCATGTTGATGGACATCTAGGTTGCTTCCATATTCTACCTATTGTAAATAGTGCTGCAATGAACAATGAGATACATGTGTCTTTTTCAATTTTGGTTTCCTCAGTGTATATGCCTAGGAGTGGGATTGCTGGGTCATATGGTAGTTTTATTCCTAGTTTTTTAAGGACTCTCCATACCANGAAGTCCAGTTCAAGAATGTGATCTGGTTCTCAAGTTCATAGTTTCAGACAAAGAGAGTGTAGTTATCAACCTTGGGACTCAGCCAAACACAGCGGGGCAGGAAGGTTGGTGGATCTGAGCTTCAAAGTCTCCCTGAGGGGTGTTCAAGGGCTGACATGAAAGATAACTTTTCACAAAACTAGAGCAGAAGCATTATTTCAATGGTCATACGTTTAGTTAAGTACAGGAAAAGGAGGGAGAATTCAAATGTAAGAAAAAGCATATATGTTACTAAATTAGAAATTTTAGCCCTTGGTTTGAAAATAGGAATTTTTCTTATTTCTATTCCTGAGAAAAATCCTTATTCCTTATTCCTTAGAAAAATCTTTTTTTTATTATAATGTAACAATTATTTAAAGATGGTGCATATAAAGAAGGAAAGAATCCAAAAAGAACAACTCAGATGTCAGTCAAGATTTCAAAGATTAATATTTACAAAAACAATTGGCAAACAACAGTGTGTGATCCAAGAGCAAAAAATGTTGCAGCAGATGTCTTGTCAAAAGGCTACAGATGACGAGACGTAGCATACTCTCGTCCATATGTTTTCTCAGTCTGAGAAAAAAGATCCTCAGCCATTTTTCAATTCTGGAGAACACACAGTGCCTGTGTACACAATGAAGTAGACGTTTTTCTGTCAGGGAACTAGAGCCAAGAACTCCGGTTTCATTTGGAAAAACATAGCATACACAGTTCTGGAAAATCCCATGGACGGAGGAGCTTAGTGGGCTGCAGTCCATGGGGTTGCACAGAGTCGGACACGACCGAGCGACTTCACTTTGACTTTTCACTTTCACGCATTAGAGAAGGAAATGGCAAGCCACTCCAGTGTTCTTGCCTGGAGAATCCCAGGGACAGGGGAGCCTGGTGGGCTGCCGTGTATGGGGTCGCACAGAGTCGAACACAACTGAAGTGACTTAGCAGCAGCAGCAGGAGCAGCATACACAGTTCAGTGGAACATGAATAGAAAATCCGGCAAATAACTTAAATAACCTAAACTACTCAATCTGTCAAGAAACAAATTGCAGAAGAAAACTGGAATGCGCGTTGGTTGCTTTGGTGTTCCCGGATGTTCTTCTCCTTAACCTTTTGGCAACAATATTTCAATTCTCTAGTGGGGAACCACCCTCCCATCTTCCATATTAGTGGCCCGTCTTCAACAGCTGCTCAGCAGTTGGGCTTATGACCGTGAAATAATAAGCAGACAAAGAGACCAAGCTGGGCAACTGGGAAATCGGAGGGGTCAGTGGTTTTGATTAGGTCAAAGGGCAGTCATAACAGTTGTAGTTAAATAAACAAACTGAATGAGAAAGAGGACAGGGCAGCCAGCGAGACATCTGAATTTGCTATCATAGGGAAGAAACAGTTCCTGGTGATGAAAATGTCCAAAATATTGCTAAAGAAGTGGGTGATGGACGTGGACAGGAGAAGGTCAGTGCAGATGCAAGGCTCAAAGGCCTCAGAGGCCGAAGCACTGAATGTGCTGCCCATTTGGACTGGTCACCCCAATTATTAGGGGAAACACACTGTCTGAAGCCGCCCACCCTTTCAGGCACTAGAGTAACCATGTGTGTGAGTTATTTCATGACAGGAGGTCCTAGTAAGAAACACAGAGCTAATAAACCACCACCAATCAGAAGAGTTCCGGAAAAGTCAAAAGGAGACGTCATGCATCCTATCAAGCTCCCAGAATCCTCCCTGGAATCCGTCTTGGCTGAGCAATGTCAATGGACCCTGATTCAGACTCCTCCACCAGGAAGGACCTTGAATCAGAATGACTGGCCAGAGACAACTGGGAAACTGATCCCATCACCATAAAACCCGAGACTGCAAGTCACGCGGCAGAGCAGTACACCTGGGTTCCCTTACTCTCTTGCTCTCTTCTGGGGCACCAATAAAGTCTCTTCCTTTGTCAGCACATGTGTCTTCCTGGACAATTCATTTTCTAGTGTTAGATTAGAGGCCACTTTCGGGCCCAAGAAGGGGTCTCCCTTCCTGCAACAGAATGACAGCAGGTCTGGGGCTAGAGACACGGAATGGGAGCTAGGTTCCAACACATTGGAGAGATGAAAGGCAGGGAAGGTGGGGGGGTTGGGGACTGGAAAGCTGGCAAAGCCAGGGTGATCGAGTCAGAGGGTCTGAACCTCAAAGAGCTATAGATTTTAAAAGATGGCAGAAGAATCAGTCTAGAAATAACCAAGAGAAATAGCAAGACCAGAGAGCCTCTTCACATACTGGGTATGAGAGAAAAGCTCTAATCCACAGAGCTACTGAGAAAGAGAGGTGGCCTCAGGGAAAGAGACTTGATTAAAGCAAGAAGGCGGGGGACTCCCTTGGTGGTCCAGTGGTTAGGATTCTGGGCTCCCAATGCAGGGTGCCTGGAGTCAATCCCTGGCCAAGAAACAAGATACTGTGTGCTGCCGCAAAGACCCAGTGCAGTCAAGTATATAAAATGAAAAATAAAGCAAGAAGGTGGGAGACGGATTGGGAATTTGGGGTTATCAGATGAAAACTATTATATATAGGATGGATAAACAACAAGGTCCTACTGTATTGCACAGGGAACTATATTCAATATCCTGGGATAAACCATGATGGAAAAGAATATGAAAAAATGTATGCATATGTATAACTTTATCACTGTGCCGTACAGAGGAAATTAACCCAACATTGTAAATCAACTAAACTTCCATAATAAAGAAATAAATGAACAAATAAATCAATTAAAAAAATTTTTAAAGGAGGTGGAGGGAACGCTTATATGAGAAGATAAGGACACAGGAGCATTTGCTGAGGAGGACAGAAGAGAGGAAGAGCCTGGGAGCCCGAGGAGGAGAGGAATAGCAGGTTCGGGGCAAGGAGACAGGCAATACGATGGAGACAGCAGTGGGAACAGGACTGGGAGAAGGGCTTAGTGTTTACACTTTGTGCCCTGAATGGCAAAGGCATGTGGAATTGATATCAAAGATCTCTTTCAAGAGAGTGGGCAATCGGCCAATAGCCAGAAGTCATATCTAACTCTGCCAAGGGGACGGGGAATCTCAGATGACTCTACATATGGTAAATGAATAAATAAGTGCATGCTCCGTGGTGGAAGATGGTGAGAAGCCTGAAGAAAGCATGCTTCTCAAAGGTATGCCCAAGTATGAGATTACTTCTGGTTACCACATCATCTCTGGTTACTATATGAATGTACTCTGGCATTTTGAGAGAAGAGGAAACAGACTCAATTCCTGGGATGGGAATTTACAAGTACATCAATATTATTCCTTGTATCTGATATTAACTATAAGCATTTGATTTGACTTTAACTGTCACGTGCCCTCATTTAGATTTTGTGTGTGTGTGTGTGCCACCAACTCATTAAACCAAGCTGCCAGGTTGAGTTCATTAACACATCACGTCTGTTTTCCCTATTCCATGACTATAGAACTAGTATAGTCTGTAATTTGAGTTTTAATTAAAAACTCAGCCAAAGGCTACAAACAACTGAGAAAAGATAAACCTGACATCACACTGAGAAATCTGCAAATATTCTAAATGTTGTATGCTGCTCTGTTTTAAGTAACCAAGACGTATCAAAAAAATGCTTAAGATTTTCAAGCACCAGATGGAATATGCAGAAATGGAGCCTACCCTGAAGAAATTAGCAAATGGTAGCTGTTCAGAATCATTAAACTCGAGAAGAAATATCTTAAGGTAGTTTGTGTTACTTGAAACACGAACAGTTTTCCTCTGACAGCCATGAGTGACATTCTCAGGGCTTTGTAAGTTGATGCCAGACTGAATGAAAGGCAGTGTCCCACAATGATTGCAAACCTGGGCTCTGGAGCCAGAAGACCTGAGTTTTCATCCTGGTTCCACCATTTTTTCACTTGTGACCTTGGGGCAAGCTCTGTAACCTTTCTGGGCTATAGTTTCCTCAATGTGTTGTTATGAGGGTTAAACGAATTCACGCTGTGGGGCATTTATACAAGCACCTGACTTTTATTATACAGTAAACAACATAGAGGGATTCCCTGGCAACTGAGTGATCAAAATTCCACCTGCCAATGCAGGAGATGGAGGTTTGATCCCTGGATTGGGAAGATGCCCTAGAGAAGGAAATGACAATCTGTTCCAGTACTTTTGCCTGGGAAATTCCATGGACAGAGGACCCTGGAAGGCTACTACTGTCCATGGGGTCACAAAAGAGTAGAACATGACTTAGTGACTAAACAACAACAAAAACAACAGACATGACAGAAGTTATTTATATCATTATCATTTAGAGCACGTACCTAAAAAAGAAGGAAAATATATTTTCCCTTTTTTTTAAGATTGCTTGAACTCCCCAGGTTTCCAGAGGCAGTAAAAGAAGTGAAAGCCTGAAAGAGGGTTTCAAAAGGTAAAAATCACATTTAAATGGTCATTTATTTTCTCCATCATTATCTGATTTCTTACCATGTGGAGAAGCATCACATACAGAGTAGAATCAAAACTCCTTGATTCATATCCCTAGCTCTGTCACTGACAAATCTATGACTGTGACCAGATCATTTCCCCACCGGGGCCTCAGTCTTATCTATAACAATGGAAATTAAGAAATATTTGCCTACCTCAGAGAGTTACTGTAAGGCTCCAAATGCCCACAGACACATTGTTATTTTGCAAATAGTTTCTCTAGAGATGCACAATCAATGATAGTTAAATAACAGCAACAGTAATAATGTGGTTTTAGAGATATTTCCTCTGTGAGCACCTGTCCGCAGATGAAAGCATCAAACAGAAAAAGTAAAATGTCTCAGGCCCAATCTGCTTCAAGCCTTTATATCCCACTTTCTCGTTACTGTGGTAACAGCAGAACAGTTTCAAACACCAATTTTGTCCCATGGCAGGAGATCCTGATGCTGCTTGAGAGCAATTGGTTAGTGGGCCATAAAGCTAGTTACAGGCTTCCCAGGTGGCTCAGTGGTAAAGAATCTACCCTCCAGTGCAGGAGACACAGGTTTGATCCCTAGGTTGGGAAGATGCCCTGGAGAAAGAAGTAGCAACCCACTCTAGTATTCTTGCCTGGGAAATCCCATGGACAGAGGTGCCTGATGGGCTACAGTTCAGGGGGTCACAAAACAGTCAGACACAACTTACCAACTAAACAACAGCAGCAGCTAGTAACACTAGTTAACCTGACAAATGCAGTGATCAGTTCAGCTGACTGGGTCTCAGCCTTTCTCCAGAGCCTAGATTGCTCTCCGGTTCTCGGTTCTACAGTGGGCTCTTCCCACTTCTTGGGTGGCCTGAGTTCCCTACTTGTTCTCGAATTCCTTCTTGGGGGAAGGGGACCCTTCCTGAGAGCTAAGCCCAGGGGCTGGATCCTTCCTCCCACTTGCCTGCCTTCAGATCCGGTCATCCTTCTTCTGCCGCAGCTTCCCTGAGCTGAGCACCCACGTTACCATGTAGGCGGATCCCCCACTTCTTCCCCTTCCAAGGTAGACCACAAGCAAACACAACACGGTACATTAGACAAAGCCTTTGCTACAAGATAACCTGCTTCAACAGCCCTCAAGAATGTATGGAGATCTTGCAGCTGGCCCAACTCTGCAGGTGTGTCAAATACCAAGAAACCTTCCTGGGTGACAAAGATGCAAATTAGAATATGAAGTGATACTTCTAGAACCCACTTCTTGGATATTACTAGTGAAGGGCAATGTGTTATACAGACAGTCACTAACATTTATTTCAACTGTGTATAAATGTCAGTTCATAAACACTGAGCAATGATTGTGCGCCACAGGGAACACTGCAGGGAATAAGATCACCCATCTCTGTACTCAATAGCACAGTGCTTATGACATGTGGAGTGGGACTGGGGATAAATACAGAACTAGACCCTTAGAGAATCTCTGAAAGGTCTTCAGGGCATTTCTTCATCACATCTATCAGACCTGTCCTCAAGGAGTTCCTAAGAGACACAGACATATAGAACGGACTTTTGGCCTCTGAGGGAGAGGGAGAGGGTGGGATGATTTGGGAGAATGGCATTGAAGCATGTATGCTATCATGTAAGAAACGAGGCGCTGGTCTATGTTCGATGCAGGATGCAGGATGCTTGGGGCTGGCGCATAGGGATGATCCAGAGAGACGTTGTGGGGTGGGAGGTGGGAGGGGGATTCAGGATTGGGAGCTCGTGTACACCTGTGGTGGATTCATGTCGATGTATGGCAAAGCCAAGAGTATTGTAAAGTAAAATAAAGTAAAAAAAAAAATTTAATTAATTAAAAAAAAAAAGTAACAATACACATCCTTCAAATGGCAAGATAATAAAAGGTCTACACTGAAGAACCTGCCTACCAGTGCAGGAGACGTAGCAGATCCAGATTCAATCCCTGGGTGGGGAAGATCCCCTGGAGGAGGCATGGCAACCCACTCCAGTATTCTTGCCTGAAGAATCCCATGGACAGAGGAGCCTGGTGGGCTATGGTCCATAGGGTCACAAAGAGGCAGACATAACTGAAACGATTTAGGAAGGATGTAACAAGACCAAGATGATTTTGTAAGTAATTAAATGATTATAAACTAGAATAATATGGAGTTAAAAGAAACTAATCATGGACTACATCTTGAAAAAGGGTTTAAGTTAGATGTAATTGGAAATAATTAACACAGTAATTTAGTAATACATTAATTTTAGCTTTTTCTTTTGTTCTTTTTGTTTTCTTTTAAGCTTTTTATGTAATCCATGTTTATTTTTTAATCACAATATCATCGATGTATAAATCAGTCTCTTGGATTCTGTGGGAGAGGGAGAGGGTGAGATGATTTGGGAGAATGACATTGAAACATGTATAATATCATATAAGAAATGAATCGCCAGGCTAGGTTCAATGCAGGATACAGGATGCTTGGGGCTGGTACACTGGGATGACCCAGGGGGATGGTATGGGGAGAGAAGAAGGAGGGGGTTCAGGATTGGGAACCATGTATACCCATGGCGGATTCATGTTGATATATGGCAAAACCAATACAATACTGTAAAGTAAAAAAATAAAATAAAATAAAATCTGAAACAAAAAAATAAATAAAAAATAAAACAAAAATAAAACAAAAATGAAAAAACAGACAAAAATATCATTTTTCACATACAACCATTAACTAAAAATAATTGGCTAATTTTTGAGTACTGATAATATTTTCAACATGATCTTTCAGTCATTGATCTCTTCAGAATCAAAGCTTAACTCAAAAATCATTGAGGCAGTGATGTTATCGTCAGATTTTTAAGTGGGAGAGTAAAGTCAAGATATATTTCAGAACTTTATAATTTTTGTAATAAGGGTACAGTGATGAATAAATCTGATAAACATGTCACTTTGATGGCCTAAAACAAGTGGCCAAGCCAGCCCAACAACTGACAAGTAAGTAAATTTCTAAAATTTACTTGCTTCTTTTGTGCCCACCTTAATGCTAAGTCTTTCTGCCCCTATAAAAATATAAAACAAAAACTCCAAAGGGTAAGAGTATACTAATTACATTTCTAAACAGATCTCTTACTGTAAGGAGACATCAACATATTTTCATATTCCAACCATTTAGTTAAAACTCAATACACACACCCTCACAATAAAGGAATGGCAGTACAAAAGGTTTATAACATCATTTACTGTATCCAGCTTTAAAAAATATCAGAATATAGGGGGAAAACTTCACTCACCTCTAAAATATATGTTTTTAAAGTTCTACAAAATGCATCCGATGCTAAAACTGAGACTTATTTTTCCTTAGCAAAGCAATTCTTAAGCTACACTGCACTTTATGTAACAATTCTACATAATTTGTTTATCTGCGTCCTTAAAAAGTGAAATAAGCATATGTAGAGAAGGTGAATAATTCTGCAGACTCTTACAATAAGAGGAGTTTGATACAATTTATAAATTTGCAACAACATAATTACTGCTGGGACTGACAAGTCTGCATATTTGATGTAGGAGTGAAGTTCCTTAGTATTTTTCTGACATTCTTTTTGCTGCTTTTCAAAATCAGAAACAAAAGATTAATTACAATGATTTTTTTCTTGCTGAAGAAAAAAAAAAACTACTTAGCTCAGTAAATTTTTGAGTTAAAGGTATCTTTAGAAGGTATCTTAAAATAACTCAAAGCATCCTTTCTTAAAGATCTTTATTCCATATCAATCCAGATACCAACTTTCAAACCAAGAAGCACTGTCTGTCATCATTGTACAGTGTGTAAATATCACCTATCCCACCTGGGCATTCGTAAAGATCACAGCTCTCAATTAGATGCTATGTTGTTTGTTGAATGCCACATTTCCACAAGAGGCTATCTACCATGTCATCTTATAAGCATTGCTTGGGACTTTTATATATAATATTCAGGCTACTAGCAACTCAGGCATGATCACAGGGTGGGACTTGGGAAGCTCTGATATTGATCTGTAGGTCTGTAAAAAAATAATCTTAAAAATCTCCACAGCTCTTGCATCACATTGTTCCCAAACAGCTCAATCTAAAATCTTCAAGCCTTTCCTCAGCAGCTCACTGAATCAATGCTTTATGCTTTCCAGCACACATGCATACAAATTTTTATCAGGAACAAAACTAAAAAGCTTTTCGTTTTATTTAGGTGAATATCTGAGAAAACAGAAGAGTTGTGATTGTAAATTGTGTCATCTGTTCGGCTCTAACATCTTGTTAAGACCTCAGAGGCCAAAATGTTTGGGTGGAATACAAGTTCTCTTCACCTGCTTACGCTACATACTTTGGTTTCCGTATCAGAAAGAGAGGTGTAATACTACCGATGACAAAGTAAGTGAGAATATCAGTTGCTCAGTCATGTCCAACTCTTTGTGACCCCATGGACTATATAGCTCACCAGGCTCCTCTCTCCACAGAGTTCTCCAGGCAAGAATACTAGAATGAGTTGCCATGCCCTTCTCCAGAGGATCTTCCTGACCCAGGCATCAAACCTGGGTCTTCCACATTGCAGGCAGATCCTTAACCAACTGAGCCACCAGGGAAGTCTGATGACAAAGAGTTAAAGATTAAATAAGATAATACATACGAAGGATCGGAAATAATATCTGATTTTTTTAATAAGGTTTCCCTAGTGGCTCAGATGATAAGGAGTCTGCCTGCAATGCAGGAGACCCAGGTTCGATCCCTGGGTTGGGAAGATCCCCTGGAGAAGGGAATGGCTACCACTCCAGGATTCTTGCCTGGAGAAATCTATGGACAGAGGAACCTGGGGGGTTATAGTCTATGGGTTCACTATTTTTTATTTATTAAAGAGAGATAAAATACTTAATACTATGGATGACAAAGAGTTAAAGATTAAATGAGATAATACATACAAAGGATCAGGAACAGTATCTGATTTTTAGTGAGCTCCCAAATAAATGCTAGCAATCATCAAGCATATAAAACTACACCAGAGTAGAAGTGGTTTCTAGATCCCTTTGCAAAAATATCCCAAGAATATATAGCATCTCAAACCTGAAAATTTGAAGAATATTGAACTTGACTAAACACCTTTGTTGTCCTGTAGATTTTTTGTATTGTCAGTGTAACTTACAAGTGGATATGAATATACTCACAGAGGAAATTATGATTGGCATTCTAAATAGGTCAATTTCTTTGACTACAAGGAAAGAGACTGTAAATCACCAGATCCACAGGCTATCAGGGGATGTTTTCAGGGCTCCTTATATTTTCCAGTTCTACAGGACAAGCTACAAATTTTAGACATTCAGGATCAGATCTTATAAACATCTTTACTATTTATTATTTATATACTTCTCCATTTTATGAGAAATAATTTCTAATGCTCTATAAATCTTAATGTAAATGTATACTGAAGCGCATAAGATGAAGAAAACTGACAAAAAAAAAAAAAAAAAGTCCTTCAAGCCAAACCAGTCCTCTGAACACAGTTCTTACTATTTCCTGCTCAGCATCCCAACCATCCACCTCCATCCAACCCATACAGCTCTATCTCCTGACCACCTCAGGTAAACCTTCCTCAGACCTGGACCTAAAACACCTTGAAGTACACAAGATTCAGGTGCAGTGCTAAATTAGGCTTTGCAGTTCAAAAGCACACACATCCTAACAGGTATTTCTATTTTGTGGTGGAGTCACAGAAATAAAAGGGCTTCTCTGGTGGCTCAGATGGTAAAAAATCTGCCTGCGATGAAAGAGACCCAGGTTTGATCCCTGGGTTGGGAAGATCCCCTAGAGAAGAAAATGGCCTCCCACTCCACTGTTCCTGCCTGGACAATTCCACAGACAGAGGAGCCTGGTGGGACACAGTCTACGGGGTCGCAAAGAGCTAAACACGACTCAGTGACTAACACCTCCACTTCCACAGAAATAAGAGTAGAAAAACATGGCACTGAGGATGGAGAATATTAAAAATCACACTGCCCTCAAGACATTTTAAAAAACATTCCTTCTCTTCTCTTTCCCTACACACATTTTCCAACACACATATTTTTTTAAGTGCAAATAAACATGCCTGCTGTTGTTACCTAAAAGGATCCTTTCAAATGGAACCCATCGCAAAGGAACCCTGAGCTTTCAGGGTACTTATATATATCCTTTGTAACTTTTTGCTTTTCTACCAGAATCGCCTAAACAAACAAAACTTTATAAAATTTTTATAAAACTCAGCTAACTCCCTACTTCAGGGATTTTAATATACAATTTTCATGTTTTAACCTTCAATAAAAATAAGCATTGTCACTTGTAACAAATGGTACACAGATGATCAGTGGGTTTCACAGAGGCTTGCCTAATAGAAAATTAAATTTTCATTTACTTGTATTATTCTATTTGAAATCTTCAGGATATTACCACCCACATCTTCTCTCTCAGCCTTTGGCACAAAGGAACATAAAGCAAGGAAAAAATATTAAGTAAAATTAATTTAGGAGCTATGATCAAAGGGGATTATAAATTGAATACATTTTAAAAAGCAACTAAATACCAGAAAAATGTAGTTACATGAATTTTTCCTTAATATTTCATACAGAGAGGGCTAATAAAATCAGAAAACTATGGTCTCGAAGTCCAAAATTGCTTTAAGGACATCTGTTTCAACCATGAAGCAAATTTACTTCACTGCTCTATTTTTAAACTTTCACCACTATGCACACACACACACACACACACACACTTCTAGTACCAGAGACGAAAGAAACAAAACTGAGAATGGAGATTTTCTTTTACGGTATTAAATTTAAATTAATGAAGTCTCAAACGTAACATTATGATGCTACTGTTGTTTAGTTGTTAAATTGTTTCTGACTCTTTAGCAACCCCACAGACTAGAGCCCACCAGGCTCCTCTGTCCATGGGATTTCCCAGGTAAGAATACTGGAGTGGGTTGCCATTTCCTTCTCCAGGGCATCTTCCCAACCCAGGGATCAAACTCCAGTCTCCTGCATTGCAGACGGGTTCTTTACTACTGAGCCACCAGGGATGTGGAGCAACATTAAGATGGCTAGTGTGAAAAACCCTGGTGTGAGTTTTCTGTTTTGATTTAATTCTGAGAGATCTCTTGGGAATGCTTCAATATACAGACAGTAGACATCCAGCTGATTGTCAGGCAGCCAGGTACTAGGTAAACTATGTGACAATGCAATTCAATTCTCTGAGTCTCTCCACATTACAAACCTGGACGTACTGCTTCCTGTTCTATATACTTCCTAGAACTGCTGAAAGGTAGCAAAATATTTTACAGTACTTTGAAAACAGCAAAATGCTAGAAATTCAAAGCCATTTTTTTCATATTCATCCACATTTAAACTGTCCTACATTTTAATCAGCCATAGGTAAGCTCTCCAGTAAAAAGACCATTGTGGTAGATTGGGTAATGGCCCTCCCAAAGATGTCTATGCCCTAGCAACAAAACCCTGGGACTGTCACCTTACTTGGTAAAGGAATTTTGCAGGTGTGGTTAAGTTAAGGATCTTGCGATGGGAAGATAACACAAGATTATCTAGCTGGTTCCAATGTAATCACAGTGTCCTTATAAGAGAAAGGCAGGAGGGCAAGAATAAGAGTGGGGGATATAACAATGGAGTCTTTCTCTGTGCATATGTCTGTGTGTGTGTGTGTGTGTGTGTGTGTGTGTGTATGTGAGAGAGAGAAAGAGAGAGAGAGAGAGAGACAAATAAGGCCGGGGGTGGGGAGGGAGGGTGTTGAAGACACTATAGCTGCCTGCTTTGAAGACAGAAGAAGCCATAAGCCACGGAGTGCAGGAGGCCCCTAGAAGCTAAAAAAGGCAAATAAAATGAATTGTCTCCTGGAGCCTCCAAAAAGAATTCAATTGACATTTTGATTTTAAACTTCAACCTCCAAAACTGTAAGATAATAAACATGTGGGTTGCAAACTAATGAGCCACTTGATGAGGATGAAAGAGGAGAGTGAAAAGATGGCTTAAAACTCAACATTCAAAAAACAAAGATCATGGCATCTGGTCCCATCACTTCNGAGAAGCCATAAGCCACGGAGTGCAGGAGGCCCCTAGAAGCTAAAAAAGGCAAATAAAATGAATTGTCTCCTGGAGCCTCCAAAAAGAATTCAATTGACATTTTGATTTTAAACTTCAACCTCCAAAACTGTAAGATAATAAACATGTGGGTTGCAAACTAATGAGCCACTTGATGAGGATGAAAGAGGAGAGTGAAAAGATGGCTTAAAACTCAACATTCAAAAAACAAAGATCATGGCATCTGGTCCCATCACTTCATGTCAAATAGAAGGGCAAAAAGTGGAAACAGTGACAGATTTTATTTTCTTGGGCTACAAGCCACTGCGGACAGTGACTGCAGCCATGAAATTAAAAGATGTTTGCTCCTTGGAAAAAATCTATGACAAACCTAGACAGTACATTAAAAAGCAGAGACATCACCTTGCCCACAAAAGTCCGTGTAGTCAAAACTATGGCTTTTCTAGTAGTCATGTATGGATGTGAGAGTTGGACCATAAACAAGATTGAGCACCAAATTGATGCTTTCAAACTGTGGTGATTGAGAAGATTCTTGAGAGTCCCTTGGATGGCAAAAAGATCAAACTAGCCAATGCTAAAGGAAATCAACTCTGAATATTCATCAGAAGGACTGATGCTGAAGCTCCAAAACTTCAGCCATCAGATGTGAAGAGCTGACTCACTGGAAAAGACCCTGATACTGGGAAAGACTGAGGGAAAGAAGAGAAGGGGACAACAGAGGATGAGAAAGTTGGGTGGAATCACTGACTCAGTGAACATGAATTTGAGGAAACTCCAGGAGATAGTGATGGACAGGGAAGCCTGGCCTTCTGCAGTTCATGGGGTTACAGAGTCGGACATGACTTTGACTGAACAGCAATAACAAGTAGAAAACTAACATAGTAACGAAAACACAACCACCTGTTATCCAGGACAGATCATCAGGACTTTTCCTGAAAATACATAGGAAGTTGTAAAATAATGGATTTGACCAGCTTCTGAATCTGTTACCCAAGACCATTTCATCCAGACCGGCGGGTCCTTCAGGTCCCCTCCACTGGCACAGAAAAGGGTGCACCAGCCATGTAACACGGGCCAACTGACAACATGCAGAGATTATCCCTTGCTGTCTCTTTCCCAGCAGAGGTATTTGAATCATTCTTGATCTAACATGCTTTCTAAAAATTTCGTATAGGGAGAAGTCTTCTCCTTCCACTAGTAGAAATGTTTCTCACTCTACAACATTTAGAATTAAAATATTGACTAAGATCTAGAATTCTTTCAGCTACAGTTTTCTTATTCCATCTTTAATAGACACAGAAATTAAGAAATGATATTTATTTAAGTCTCTTTTAGGTTTTTCTAAGTTAATGACTATATTTCCATATTCTTTAATGTTTAATTCTAGGTTTCTAAACTTTTATCTATTTTGGATATTACATTCTACTATATTCTGTCTGCTTATGACTTAAAATCCAGCCCCCCCAAACATGTTGGACAAAATATCCTAATCTTTCTTAATAGTGATATGCATCATTTGTAAAAGTTGTCTGTGATCTGATAAATAAGATTAGGCAGAGAGGAAGGAGCCATGGTTTTGGCTGGTTCTGGTTCCGGCCCTGCTGTGTGACCTTGGGTAAATCACACTACCTCTCTGGGTCTCAGCAACATCATCTATAAACCAGCTTGGACTAAATACCCAGACACAATGTCTTAAAAAGAGAGGCACCACGGAAGCAACCTAGATGTCCATCGAAAGATGACTGGATAAAGAAGTTGCGGTACACATACATAATGGAATATTACTCAGCCATAAAACGGAAAGCATCTGAGTCAGTTCTAATGAGGTGGATGAACCTAGAACCTATTATACAGACTGAAGTAAGTCAGAAAGAGAAAGACAAATATCATATTCTAATGCATATATACAGAATCTAGAAAAATGGCACTGAAGACTTTGTAATTTACAGGGCAACAATGGAGAAACAGACATAGAGAACAGACTTATGGACATGGGGAGAGGGTGAGATGTATGGGAAGAGTAACATGGAAACTTACATTACCATATGTAAAATAGATAGCACGGGAATTTGCTACCTGGCTCAGGAAACTCAAACAGGGACTCTTTATTAACCTAGAGGGGTGAGGTGGGGAGGGAGATGGGAGGGAGTTTCAAAAACGAGGGGATACATGTGTATCTATGGCTGATTCATGTTGAGGTTTGACAGAAAACAACAAAGTTCTGTAAAGCAATTATCCTTCAATAAAAAATAAATTTAAAAAAGAGTATTTTGTTAATTCTATTGAGAAAGTATCACTTTTGGCAAAAACAGTTGATAAGTATTCCTCATTAGCTCCTTCACAAAGATAACACTGGGGGGTATTGAGGCTTATTTGTATTTTAACAATCCCAATTCCAGCTTGGGAAGGCTCAGGGCTGAAAAAGCCTGAGGGACACTGCAGGCACCCTGAGAAGGACAGGTTTCTGGAGGCTAATGGATGAGGAAGGGTGAGGGGGGCAGGCAGAGGGGGTCCTGTAATACCCAGGCGGTGCAGAGCCCCTGGAGGTTCCTGAAAGGCTCTCATGATCTCTGCAGACACTGACAGGACCGCAGAAGCATGTGAAATGCACTCCGTGATGGCCCTGAGTAAGCCGTGCCATTGGCTCCATCTTGCCAGTGCCCAGACACTAGGGTCACCATTTAACAGCTGCTCAGGCAGTGTGGGCTGCCTGAGTGAATGAGCCCAAAGAGCCTCAGCTGACCCCTTCCCTGAGGACTGTGTCCTGGGGGCGCCGTTCACATCATACTTGATGGGAATAGTGTCCTCGGAGCTCTGAAAACAGCAGCCCTGCCTCCCTTCAAGGAGGTCTCAGGGAACTGGGCACTGGTGTTTTTCAGACAAGAGAAGATGAAAGCCTGAACTAGTTAGTGATGGCCCTCGGAGTGTAAAGGAGACCCAGAGAGCAGCATGAATTATTTTACAGTGGTTTGAGAGATGTGCTGAAATTCTCCTGACTAGCCACAGTAAAATCTTGCCTGATTTCTTTCCTAGTTTCCTTTATAGTAATTCAATAATCATCTATTATATAAAATTGAAAGGCTTATCACATATCTTCTGTTAAGAACAAATAACTGTTATCATAAACTTCACTGTAAAAATTCATATGACCTCATTTTTTCTACTTTAGGATCTGATACTTCAGCCAATATCAAACAATCTGCAACAATAGCTTGAAGAACCAAAGAAGAAAGAAACAAAAAGTCCCAAGGAACTCTATGTACTGTTTTTAAGAATATACGATATAGTCAAACTTTTAAGCATATTTCTTGAGTCCTATGCTACAACAACATTTATTAAAACTGTATTGACCACCTGTATTTTATTAATGTTTCCCAAATATAAAGGATGATGAGAACTAATGCAATGCAGAAGTCATTTTGATTACTGAAGCAAACAACTGATTCAAATGCTGTATTTTGAAGCTATCCCCCCTTCTATTAATATCCAAGATTCCACTGCAATTCTTTTCTACCAAAATATGTTAAGAAAAAAATCTATCACTACAATCTTTTTAGAATTAGATAGCATATACATAAATAAAAATAAAATCTTTCACATTTTAAACATACCAGATAATTAATATTTACAGAAACAGAACAAAAAATTATTAAGCAGCATGTTATAAATTATGTTTGACACCTAACATAAAAGTAAATAGTAAAGGTAGCTAGCTAAAAAAAAACCTACATTAGATTTATATTTTATATTTAAGTGTATCACCTTGGGTATTAAAAATGCTGCCAGCTATCTCTTAATGAGCATCTGAGCTGTCATTTTTAATAACAGACTGACAATTATTATCTATAAGTTGATATTCCCTGAAAATCATCTGTGAAATATTTAGTATAGTTAAGAATAGAAACTTACAGTTCCATTTATTTAAAAAAGTATTATTTTATAATACTGGGTATAATTTATAGAAAATGACATGAACATATATGTACAATGAGAAATCAACATATTCCAAAATGCACAGACCATTTAAATTCACAGCAGAACTTTGTACAAAATCTTAATAATGCTTAAGAAAGATCATTTGGTCCATTGATACTATATGAGAAAAATATACATATTCATGACAAAATATAATAATAACAAATAAACCAAATACTTGGGCCATTCTAATCTTAGTTACTTCTCAAATCAAAAGTAAACATTAAGAGATGAATAACATAAAAACCCAAATTATCTAATTCACCTAAGTACACACACTATTAATATGTAATACAAATAATCATATAATGGCCTATTGTAACTTATTATAGTATTCTAGAAATTCTATTTTATTTTCAAATAGCAGAAAAATTTTTAAATACCTCTTCCACAAAGCTGTCTTTCTTCTCTAGCATTTCTCGTAAAGTCTGAAGAATTTTAATGCACAATTTTTCTTCTTTTTCCATCAGTTTCTTTGTATGATTAATCAACCTTAAAACAAAACATTAAGCCTTAATAATTTCTCTTTAAGTTAATATAATAGCATCATATACCAGAGGGAAAAAAATAATCACACCATTCTTTTAGAGTATAAAGCAAACTAGATACACGTCATCAAAATTTTAAAATTATTAAATTTTATAATAGCTTATAAACTCTGTATTATAAAACTTTTGCTTTATAGTCAGTATACCCCAGGGCTTCTCAAGTTTATTCAGGTAACATACTTTTAGTGGGACACAATACTCTAAAAAGACCAATGAAATGCTGATTATCTTCAAGTCTATCATGTGAACTAAAACAAGTTTATCAGGAAAGAAAGATGAATATCTGCAGTGTAGTACACTTTATTATATTACACCATACTATATTATTTTCCATGTAGTATATCACATTAACTATATAATAGCAGCATACAACACTGGAACCTTAGCATTAATGGGATGCTTTCCAGTTTCCACTAATAATAACTGCTATTTTTCACTGCTAGGGCTTGGTAGAAATTGGCAGTTTTCATGATTAGAAGAAAAAAAAAAAGNCAACGCATTTTCTATGAGGACATAGACCTCATGGTTCTATCTCCAGTACTTAACACAGTGGCTGCTACAGAGTATTCATCAGATTTATATTCATCCAATGATTGCCACTGACTATGCTGAAATAAGTTGAAAGCATGCCCTCTCTATGCTGGTTGACATGACAATCTCTCCCCTGAAATCTCTACTCCCCTGTCTCTCATAAACCTGCTTGCCTCCTTTCTGACTGTGCCTTTTCCCCCTCATTTTATTTGGCCATTCTGCAACTTCTGGCAGCCTAAAAAAAATGTTCTTTGTTTTTCCTATCACTATACTCTTTCTTTTAGCAACACCAACCATTACCTCCAAATACAGACCTACCTTCCAATACATTCAGTAGCCAATAAATCTAATTCACTGTGTGTTCAATGGGCATAGCCAAGATCCTTTTACTGTATTCTCTCCTTCCTTCTGACAGTCCAGGGTCTACAATGTCACCTAGTCTCCAATCATTATGCCTCTTCAACGTCCCTCATGCTCCCTCTCTATCTCCCTCTAAGAACCACCAGGTCTGTTGACCCTGCCTTCATTTTTTTTATAATGTTATTTCGTTAGTTAGTTGTTTTGGGCTGTGCTGGGTCTTCATTGCTGTGCATGGGCTTTCTCTAGTTGTGTCAAATGGGGGTGACTACATTCATCTATTAAAACTGAATCTTCACCAAGTAATCTACTCATTACCTCTTATAATATTTATTCCAGTTCATGTTGTGACCATTCTCCATGCCAAAAACTTTCCTCAAGCCATACTCCAGTTTGTGCCATGAAATCTTTCACTGGTTATGTGAGTGGGAAGGTATCTCCTATGGGCCGAATTGTGTCCCTCTCAAAATTCATATGATAAAGCCCTAATCCTGGTGCTTTGAGGCTTCCCAGATGGTGTTAGTGGTAAAAAATAAATAAACAAATAAATAATCCACTTGACAGGGCAGGAGATGCAAGAGATGTGGGTTCATTCCCTGCGCCAGGAAGATCCCCTGAAGAAGGGAATGGCAATCCACTCCAGTATTCTTGCCTGGGAAATTCCATGGGCAGAGGAGCCTGGGAGGGCTACAGACGGACACGACTGAGCAGCTGAGCACGCAGCACATACACAGTGACGCCTCAGGATGTGACTATATTTGGAGTCAGGGCCTTTAAAGAGGTAATTCAAGTGAAACAAATTCATATGGATGGGCTCTACTTGGAAATGACCAGGGGCCTTACAAGAGGCAATTAGGACAGAGAAGTGTATGTGCACAGAGGGAAGACCACATGAGGACACGGTGACAAGCGTGCCACCTGCGAGCCAAGGAGAGAGACCTCGGAAGAAAACAAACCTGCCAGCGCCTCGCTTCAATTTCTAGCTCCAGAGCTGTGAGAAAAAACTTTCTGTCGGTTAAACCACCCAAGCTGTGGTATTTCATGATGGCAGTCCGGGTAGATTAATACAATGCCTCTCTTTACTCAGTGTCCCCGAATGTCCAGGCCAAACACAGGAGTGGGATACTATGCAAATAATTTGGGAGTAAAGGTGCTCACACCATGCTCATCAAAGAAATATAAAAGGATACTGAGACGTGAACTGAAGCAAGGTTGTAAAATATTTATTACATGGGTCTTTGCAGTAAATTATTCCGCCAAATGTATTACAGTTATTATTTTGATATTAAGACCCATTACCTCACTGTCAGAACATGTTAAATAATAACTACTCAAAAAGAAAAAAAGAAAGACTCCCAACAACTTCTATCTGGAAGCAATGTTTTAAAAAGGATAGTGTTGGTTGGACATTGGAAAACAAAGCCTACCCAACTAGAATCTGATAGTTTTAACCATAGTTTATGTGGCCACATATGTTAAAATTATAATTTAGGAAATACTTATGTCATTTCATGCTCTTTTTGTACCTGTAACTTTTCAATGATATTTCTGTAATCCCAAGAAGGCCCTCCAAGAGCTTCCTTAAAGCGTGGTCCAGAGCGAGCTGATAGTCTCCAGCCCATGGCCGCTCTCTGCACCATATTCGAATGACTCTTCATGAAAAGAGTATTCACTTGGCTGTCCAAATCCACTGGAATGGCAATTCCACGATTCTTTGCTGGAAAAGAAAGATTTAAACACTTTCTTCTTAATTTGACTAAAGTTACTTGCCTGGTATCAAAACAATTAAGATAGAACAAATACAAAAGAAAAAAATGAGACAAATTCTGACATGTAATGTAAAGCATGGTGATTATAGTTAGCCATACTATAGCATATATTTGAAAGTTCCTAAGCGAGTAGATCTTAAATGTTCCCATTATAAGAAAAAAAATTATGACTGTGAGATCATTAACTAAATTTATTGTAGTAATCATTTCACAATATATACATATATCAATGACAATATTATATGCCAATTATATCTCGATGAAATGGGGAAAAAAGAAAACTATCAAACCTTCAAGTTCTGCCATTAAATTATTTTACACAACTACAAAAGTGTTTAACTTGAAAGTGTCTCAGTTCTTAAGACCAATGATTAAAATAAACTCNAAGAAAACTATCAAACCTTCAAGTTCTGCCATTAAATTATTTTACACAACTACAAAAGTGTTTAACTTGAAAGTGTCTCAGTTCTTAAGACCAATGATTAAAATAAACTCATTAAACATTCAAAAACTTATCTGATTTCTTGATGGTTAATGTTTAAAATATACTTTATACAGCATCAATATGGGAAAACACTGTGTAACAGTCATAAATATTTGTACCTTCCTAGATGCAGAAGACAATTAAAAAGCAGACAGAAAATATATGACAAAATCCTGCCAGTCCATTTTATAAATATAATTCTTGTGTATATGTGTATGCACACACATGTAAAATGCATAAAACTGCATATGGTACAACATCTGAGACAAGAAATTTTAAAAACTTGAAAAGTATGAGAAAATATGCATGGGAAAATAGTACACAGTACATGTTCTTCTTTTCAAGATCCACTGAAATTTATATTTTAATAGACATAGTTTTTCCTGGGTGGCTCAGATGGTAAAGAATCTCCCTGCAATGGAGGACACCCAGGTTGAATCTCTGGGTTGGGAAGATCCCCTGGAGAAGGTAATGGCTACCGACTCCAGTATTCTTGCTTGGAGAATTCCATGGACAGAGGAGTCTGGTGGGCTACAGTCCATGGGGTCGCAGAGAGTCAGACATGACTGAGGAACTAACACTTTCACTTTCATTTCATATCACAATACTGAAAAACAAGATTGCTTGCCAAAAAAAAAGACAGAAACGTTGAGGAATTTTTGCAAGCAGAATGAAGATGAGATTCGTTCATCAGAGAAAGAAGAGAAGAAATTGCTCTGCAAGAGATTAGAGTTAGAACAGGCCTTCCAGGCCTTTCTAGGTTTCCAGCCAAACAATACATAGAGTGGACATGGGAGGTGGGATAGTCAGCTGGCAACTCCAGAAAGAACAACATCTGAATAGCTGGGAAGTTCAAGCCCTCCTCTCTCTGATGAGCATAAACAGAGTGACAAGCAGCAGAGGCTTTTACCCAGAAGATAAAGTTAGAGAAATGCAGAAATGTTCTCTCAAGAAACAAGAATACCTGCCTGAGAGGATGCCAAATGAAGGCGTTAGGGATCGACAGAGAAGCTGAATAGGGCTGGAAGTAACTCCAAAGATCCTGATCAAATAAGAAGAATGCAGGGGAGGGGGCGGTTTTAACCCCAGTAAAAAGAGAAAATATATCAAAGATTTCAACCCATGGGAAAAAACCTCCTGATTTTAACGCTTGTTAGTACTTCCAGCTTGTTTTCTCTCTTTCTCTCTCTCTCTCTCTCACACACACACACGTACACTACAACAAAGCCTGTGTATCATTTTGGGGGGGGCTTCCCTGGTGACTCAGATGGTAGAGAATCTGCCTATAATGCAGGATACCCAGGTTCATTTCTTGAGTGAGGAAGATACCTTGGAGAACGGAATGGCTACTTGCTTCTGTATTCTTCCCTCACCCAGAATTCAGGGTAAGCCTTGTCATTACACGAGAAAGCTAGTAGAGAAACAGACTCTCAAAACTGCAGTGGAAGCCCGTGCAGGTCATTTATAGATCTTTGTAAATATGACATACCACCATGAATCACAAGGAAAAGCAAGAACATTAAGAATAGCCCTGGGACTTCCCTGACGGTCCATTGGTTAAGGGTCTACCTTGCAGTGTGGGGGACACCAGTTTGATCCCTGATCCAGGAAGATTCCACATGACTCAGAGCCACTAAGCCCATGGCCACAACTACTGAGCCTGCTCGCCGAGAGCCGGTGCACTAGAGAAAACTGGTAAGAAGCAACAAAAGCCCACAACAGCCAACACACAAATAAATATTTTTTAAAAGAGAAGAACAAATGTCACATATTGACGTGTATATGTGGAATCTAGAAAATGGTACAGATGATCTTGTTTGTAAAGCAGAAATAGAGGCACAGATGTAGAGAACAAACGTACAGACACCAAATGGGAAAGGGAGTGGGATGAATCGGGAGACTGGGATTGACACGTACGCACTTCTAGGAATAAAACAGACTATCTAATGAGAACCTACTGTACAGCTCAGGGAACTCTACTCAGGACTCTCTGGTGACCTAAATGGAAAGGAAATTCAAAGAGAGGGCATTTATATACATACAGCTGATTCACTCTGCTGTACAGTAGAGATATGACACTGTAAAGCAAGAATACGCCAATAAAAACTAATTAAAACAAACACAGGGAAGCACACACAAAAAATTCAAAGAATTCTAATTATTGTCCTCAGAAAATGTGAGCACACACCACCTTCAAAAAAATAGAAAATAAAAATAAAGCAATCTTGGAAATTAAAATGATTGCATAGATTGTACAAAAGAAATTTCAAAATTGGCTGAAAAAGATAGGAATAAGGACCCCTGGGTGGCTCAGGTAGTAAAGAATCTGCCTGCAGTGCAGGAGACCAAGGTTTGATCCCTGAGTTGGAAAGATCCCCTAGAGAATGGAATGGCTATCCACAGCAATATTCTTGCCTGGAGAATTCCATGGACACAGTAGCCTGGCATGCTACAGTCCATGGGGTTGCAAAAAGTCAGACACGATGGAGCAACTAACTAATACTAACTGGCAAAGTCAAGGAATCTTCCACAACACAAGGCATGAAAGAGTCAAAGGGACAATATAAAGAAGATGAAAAGATGGAAATACTTTGTTAAAAAAAATAGTACATCTAGAATTACTGTGGTGCTAAATGGAATAAGCATTTGTTATCTAGAAAACTCACTCATGTGAAAAGACTTGAAGACTCATAATAATAGATGAAGTAGTATAATAGACCATATTTTAAATAAAATGTGTGAGTGTTAGTCGCTCAATCATGTCCAACTCTTTTGCGACCCCCTGGACTGTGGCCCACCAGGCTCCTCAGTCCATGGGATTCTCCAGACAAGAATACTGGAGGGGGTTGTCATTTCCTTCTCCATTAAATAAAATAACTATGCAAAAAAATGAGTCCAAGGGAAACTAAAACAGAAGATGAAATAAGGAGGGTCACTCAGGAAGTCAAATATCTAATAAATGAGACAATGGAAGAGAAGAAATGATTAAGAAAATATAGAAGACAATTAATTACTTTGAGTTGAAAAAAAAATGCAAGTCTTAACTGAAACGGTCTATTGTGTGTGTTAAATGGGATTAAAAAACCATATTGTTCATATTCAAATTGGACTTCCCTGGTGGCTCAGACAGTAAAGTGTCTGCCTGCAATGTGGGAGAACTGGGTTCGATCCCTGGGTCAGGAAGATCCTTTGGAGAAGTAAATGGCAACCCACTCCAGTACTCTTGCCTTGAGCGTGACAGACTACAGTCCATGGGGTCGCAAAGAGTCAGACATGACTGAGCGACTTCACTTTCACTTCATATTCTAATCAACATGTATAATGCTATTATCAGTTGAATTGTGTCTGCCAAAAAAGATGTGTTGAAGTGCTAATCCCAAGTACTTGAAAAGGTGACCATACTGGGAAATAGGGTCTTGGCAGATGGAATCAAGTTAAGTTGATGCCAGATTAGGGTGGGCTCTAATCCAATACAACTTGTGTCCTCATAAGAAGGGAAGAAGGGAAACAGAGAGCAAGGCACTAAGGGAAGACGGAGGGAGACTAGATTTATGCATTTCCAAGTCAGGAACACCAAGAGCTACCTGCTGGCACCAGAGGCCATGAGAAAGGCATGAACAGATCCTTCCCTAAAGTCTTCAGAGAGAGCATGGCACTGCTGGCACCTTGATTTCCGCCTTTTAGCCAGCACTAGGAGACAATACATTTCTGTTGTTTTAGGGCTTCTAGGTGTGGTCATTTATTATGGCTGTCCTATGAAATCACTGTAAATGCCAATAGCAAAAAGAAAACTGCAAGAATTTTCAGAGAGAAAAGAGGGTTTCTATAGAAATTCAGACTGGCATCAGACTTTTCATCATCAATACTGGATGCTAGAAGTCAGTAGAATAATATCTTTACAGACTGACTGCTGAGCAAACCAATTAGTAGCTGCCACTGGGAAAAGGGAAGTGGGGAAAGACAGGGGTAGAGCAGAAAATTATATGTACACGTAGTTAACAGGTACAAACGACTGAGTAGAAAATAAATAAGCTACAAGGCTATATTGTAAACGCAAAGAATATAAGCCCATATATTATGATGATCTAAATGGAGTCTAGTCTATAACAATATTGAATCACTATATTGTACACCTGAAACCAAAACAATATTGAAAATCAAATATACTTCAATTTTAAAAGAGACAAAGAGGGGAAAAAAAAGACCAATGGATAAAACCAGATTTTTTAGGTGTTTATAAACCATCTAAATTAAAAATCAACAGTGATACCTAAATAAAACCATTTCAGAACAAGAAAGGCTCATAAATTTTTTCTTCAGAAAAAAAACTGATTTTTAAACATTATCAAAACCTGAAAGATGATGCTGTGAAAGTGCTGTACTCAATATGTCAGCAAATTTGGAAAACTCACCAGTGGCCACAGGACTGGAAAAGGTCAGTTTTCATTCCAATCCCAAAGAAAGGCAATGCCAAAGAATGCTCAAACTAACACACAATTGCACTCATCTCACACGCTAGTAAAGTAATGCTCAAAATTCTCCAAGCCAGGCTTCAGCAATACATGAACCATGAACTTCCTGATGTTCAAGCTGGTTTTTGAAAAGGCAGAGGAAACAGAGATCAAATTGCCAATATCNTAAGCTTGGTGACTTGAGAGAATTTTGCCTCACCTGAACAGAGAAAACCATCAGAGGTTAAAAAGTGCATCTTCTATACCCTTGGGATGGATGAGAATAGAATACTAGAAAGGTAAAGACATTTGAATTATTTTCTAACAGTTCTTTGCATGACAAGAAATCAATAATATTTAGGAGGAAAATCCCCCCTCCCCGCCTTCTCTCATCAAAAAAAAAGACCTCTTAGGATATTATAAACACTAACTGGAGATAAAGGAGCTGGAAATTTCTTTTAAAAAGTGAGACAAAACAATTAATAAATGTTTAATTCAGACTACAGATAAACAAAAATTGCCCATAATAAGGCAACTAGGTGCCTGATTCTAAAGATGTAGAAACCATGATGGATTGCAGTTACTATTTTTGTAAAAGGCACGCACACACAAACACAAAGGGTCAAAGGAAAGACACTAATCCTAAGAAGAGTTGTGTCAGATTGTTGTGATTATGGGTGAATTTTTCCTCTTCCTCTCCCTTGGCTATGATTGGAAGAAGAATGAATGATAATGGCAAGCAGTGCAGAGTGTTATCCACAGCCATGGACTAGTTGTTTCCTTGTTTTGACCTTCCAATCCATCCCCTACCAATTTGTGGTTCTCCAGCTTAAGCCATCTGGGTCTCACCATATTGGTTCAATTTTACTCAAACTGGCCTACTTCCCGTTTTATGACACAAGTCCCCTGGATGTCCCAACGATGTCTAATTGCTGTAAGAGTCTCTATACTTTTAGTGCCTGTACATATCTTGCCACAGACTGGTGAAAAGCAACATAGACCAATAACACAGGTACGGAGAGGATGCAGGCCTGGCAGTTACTAATGAATAACACACCACCCTATTGGAACTTTGAATGTTCCAACCAGATAAAAATCTATATGGCTGAGGCATTAACAGAGAGACTTTGTGAGTGATTTCTCCTNCAACATAGACCAATAACACAGGTACGGAGAGGATGCAGGCCTGGCAGTTACTAATGAATAACACACCACCCTATTGGAACTTTGAATGTTCCAACCAGATAAAAATCTATATGGCTGAGGCATTAACAGAGAGACTTTGTGAGTGATTTCTCCTCCTTTCCAAATTTTCTTTGTTTTAAGATTGCCTTTCAATATATTTTTTTTAACATGAGGGAAATGTTTTATAACTTTTAAAGAAATCATGATGAAATTTAGGAAAAGGGAGAAGACCTAAAACAAATTCATTACTAGAAGTTTTCATTAATTCACTACTAGAAGTTTTCTAAAGAAAAAAAGAAAGTGCATAATACTGATATGTTAAAGAGACCAAAAGAAGCGATGCATTTAACTGAGTCACCTTCGTTCACTCTCACGCACCTGAGGGGCCCAGTGGGACGAGGAATCACCAAAACTCCTCCTTGCAACATTCATTCAAGGTCCTCCAGAAGATTAACCTAACTCAGATACTCCACCACATTAATTCTCTCACATTAATCTTCTCTTTTCATAGCACTTCTGTAAACGTAGTATCTTTTTTCAACTTTTTATTAGGTTGGTGCAAACATAATTGCAATTTCAGACTGTGAATTTTAAATCATTATAACTTGGCTCAAATACATCTTTATTAATCAAAATAGGAACATTACAATCAACACTTTTTTGCCAATGAGAAATAAGCTTGTTTATTCCTGTAGTGGAAAAATCCATGCTTCTGGATTTGATGAACTCTTGGAAAGCATCTTCTGCCTTCTGATGGTTGTGGAAGCATTTTCCCTGCAAAAAGTTGTTGAAATGCTTGAAGAAGCAATAGTTGGTTAGCAAGAAGTCAGGTGAACGTGGCAGATGAGGCAAAACTTCTTAGCCCAATTCATTCAACTTTTGAAGCGTTGGGTTTGTGTGACGTGCAGCTGGGTGTTGCCAGGGAGAATTGGGCCCTTTCTGTTGACCAGTGCCGGCTTCAGGCATTTCACTTTTCAGTGCACTACACCAATTTGCTGAGCATATTTCTCAGATCGAATGGTGTTGCTGGGATTCAGAAAGCTGTAGTGGATTAGACAGGCAGCAGACCACCAAACAGTGATCATTGCCTCTTTTTTGGTGCAAGTTTGGCTTTGGGAAGTGCTTTGGAGCTTCTTCTCAGTCCAACCACTGAGCTGGTTGTCGCCAGTTGTCATATAAAATTTACCTTTCTTCACACATCACATCCAGTCGAGAAATATTTCATTGTTGCATAGAAAAAGAAAAGACGACACTCCAAAATAACAATTTTTTGATTTTCAGTCAGCTCATAAGGCACCCACTTATCAAGGTTTTTCACCTTTCCAATTCGCTTCAGATGCCAAATGACCGTATTGAATGATCAACATTGAGTTCTTCAGCAACTTCTCATGTAGTTGTAAAAGGATCAGCTTCAATGATTGCTCTCAATTAGTCAATGTCAACTTCCAATGGCCAGCCACCACAATCCCTCATCTTCAAGACTTTCATCTCCTTTGCAAAACTTTTTGAACCATCACTGCATTGTATGTTCGTTAGCAGTTCCTGGGCCAAATGCATTGTTGATGTTGCAAGTTGTCTCCACTGCTTTACAACCCATTTTGAATTTGAATTTGAAAAATTGCTTGAATTTGCTTTTTGTCTAACATCATTTCTATAGTCTAAAATAAATATAAAATAAACAGCAAGTAATGTCATTAGAAAAAAATCATAAAGCAAGAAATGTACATTTAAATGATGTATAACATAAACACATTTATTTAAGAGTCTATTCCAATATCAAACAGCAAAGTTCAATAATGCAAAACTGCAATTACTTTTGCACCAACCTAATATATTGGAGTACAATTGATTAACCATGTTGTGTCAGTTTCAGTTGTACAACAAAGTGATACATATACATGTGTCTACTTTTTTCCAATTCTTTTCATGATCAGTTGTTATAGAATATGGAGCAGAGTTCCCTGTGCTATACACTGCTATATTTGAAATGGATAACCAACAAGGACCTACTGTAAACACAGTACCTTAACAATCTATTTCTTTTGCTTACGTGTTTCTACATCTCTGTTTATTTCATCCTTCCATTCTCTCGACTTCCTTGGTGGCTCAGGTGGTAAAGCGTCTGCCTACAATGCAGGAGACCCAGGTTTGATCCCTGGATTAGGAAGATCCCCTGGAGAAGGAAATGGCAACCCACTCCAGTACTCTCGCCTGGAAAATCCCATGGACAGAGGAGCCTGGTAGGCTATAGTCCATGGGGTCACAAAGAGTCGGACACAACTGAGTGACCTCACTTACACATCTCTGTTTATTTCATCCTTTCATCTTCTTATGGATAGTTTTCTGACAAAAGACTAGAGTCTGAGGAAACAGAGACTTGAAGCTAAGCTGCTGGACCATTGGCAGCTCCCTTCAATGAGTGAAATGGTGGGTTTCTAATGCCCTGATGGTCGCAGGATAGGGTATTCTTCACACACGGGTAGTTATACCTCCTGCTGCCCAGAATGCTGGGTTACCACCTTCAATTCCTCTAGCTGAGGTCTTCAGCTTGTATAGTCCCATAGTAACTAGCAAAAATGCACTGCCAGGCGTAATAAGATATAGAAAAAGTATTGTATTCCTGTGGAAAAAGAAAAAATACAATCGATTCCTTCCAGTTAGCCTNAAAAGGGAAAAAAGGCTCCTTTTAGGAAGCCACTAATGGCCTTATTTCTCCTCCCCGCCCCCACTCAGGGACAATGAAGCCTTTGAGGTGCCAACCTATGTCGAAGCCACAGTGATGGAGCCGCAGCCGCACCCCCAAGAGTTGGACCAACCACCCTCTTACAGCAGCATTGTAACCCCCCCAGGACTTGAGGAGGGACAGCCTAACCATCCAGAGGAGCCCAGGAGAGCCAGACTGGACAGGCGAGTGGGCTCAGAGGGGTCTGTGATCTCAGCAAGTCCTAGAAGACCTCCAGTCAGTCTGCGGCTTCGGTGGTCACGGGCTGCGTCCACTGTTCCTGATTTGCAGACCTTGTGGACACCCCCCAGATTGGAACCTCTGACTCCACCCCCTGCCTATGAAGTCAGCTGTGATCACTCTGATGATGATGTTTTCTATGGAAACAACTGGACACCCCCCTAAAGGACTTTCCGAGAATATATCATCTTTCGGCACAAGACCCACTCATTCTTTGGACCATCGCTTCCCAGTGCCTGTCAGGTGTCAGGAACTGTGTCCCCACCTGGACATCACAAATGCAAACTTTGACCCAGAGAGGAGTCGGGCTGTGGTGAGCCCTGCCCGGTTTTGAGGTGGCCCATCCCAGAGATCTAGGTGGCAAAATTTGAGTCTTCAGGCAATATTCAGCAACCTACCCCATATCCAGAGTTAGACTGAGAGAGAGATAAGGAAGTGATCCAGAGAATCTAGGGAAAGAAGAAAAGAAACAATATCTGAGTGACATTCTGATGCTACTGCTCCAGGTGCTTTGGCTCTGTTAGATCACAAAAATGAGGTGCCATTGCCCTCATCTGTCAAATGAGGGCCTTAATGGTCAGAAAAAAAAAAAAAAATGATAATTTGTACAGGAGCATTCTGCTAGTAAATGACACAAAGTCTTGAACTTTGCTCTTCAGATCTCATTGCCTCTGTCTTTTCTTTTTTCTTACTCTCTTTTTGTTTTTTTGAGTTGTTTTATTTCGGACAAAATGCGGAGTATAGCCCAGNGACTTAGTCTGTCCCTTACCGACGCAGGCAACCTACTCATCCCTCCGGTTCTACCACCGAGACAGGGTGGGGATGCACAAGGGGTAGACCTGATGGCATCCTTAACTGAGGTCCAGCTCTTCACCATTACCTCTGATGCCACCCGGGGTGCAATCAGAGTAACCTTCCAGAATGCCTCCCAGGCTAAACCGCTGGGGGAAATATTCATCACCCGAGTGCCTGTGCACGACCCTGAGTATATTCCTGACCCCAATATGACCGATACGATCACAAAACTGAGATGTTTCTTCCAGGCGTCACCACACCAGTATGAGTCTACTCTGGTCCACTAACAGCCAGTGCTATTGAAGGCAAAAAACCCCATTGCAGTTCCAATCCGGGTAACCTTTAACCTCAGAGAGGCTCTTGTAGCTGGAGCCCATCTAGCTTCCGAACTTTCGATTCCTAGCAAGGCTAGGAGCGTCCTGACTACCAATCCAAGTTTGGGGCCTAAGTCATGGTACACAGTAACAGCATAGATCACAAGTCCCTTGAAAGTCTATGATCCGACAGATTAGGTTAGTCCTTCTAATAGGCTGAAGTGAAGTGAAGTCGCTCAGTCGTGTCCGACTCTTTGCGACCCCGTGGACTGTAACCTACCAGGCTCCTCTGTCCATGGGATTCTCCAGGCAAGAATACTGGAGTGGGTTGCCATTTCCTTCTCCAGGGGATCTTCCCAACCCAAGGATTGAACCCGGGTCTCCTGCCTTGCAGGCAAACGCTTTAACCTCTGAGCCACCAGGGCTACCTACACTCAAAGAAATGAGTCACAACAATAACAACAAAAAATTACTTTAAAGGTGCCACAATCAAAAACTCAAACCATAGGAAAACTATCAGAGTTTCTGGCCTCCATGCTGTATTCTGCTAAAAGACATCAGGATGACTTTGAAAACCACACAAACTTTTTTGACAAACAAAAGACAGCTGATCACCATCCATCTGAAGTACAAATGAGTACAATATAATCAGAATTTGTTTTACACATAAGAAGGAAAATCTCACTTTAAGGAGCAACTATCTGTCTTCCAAAACTACAGACATTGAAAATAGTTGATTTTTTTTTTTTACCCTACCAGTGAGCCAATAAGAAAATACATTAAATTTCCTCATCAGTATATAGATGAAAGGGAGCTCCAATATTTTCAGAAAAATACAGAAAGCGGGAGACAAGAGAAAAAAAATTTAGACATTTACTCTTCTTTCTAATCCTGTGGCCACCATCCATGTCCAAATCTTAGCACCTTTTTTCTGAGACAATTCCCAGCCTACCACCAGAAGTACATGATAAACACTAAGTAAATAGTGGCTATTATCATTGCCCAGGACAGAAGGGGAATTCATTAATCTAATCAACAAAGGTTTGTTTTTTGTTTGTTTTGTTTGCAAAGGGGTATATTTTTTATTATCAAAAAACTTATATACCATTAATCTATAAAGATATACCATAGACTGTTTATCGATTTACATGATGAAGGACATCTGGGTTGCTAACTTTGAGTGATTATGAATAACGTGGTTATAAATATTCATATTTTACATGAAAATAAGTTTTCATTTATTTCATTATTATTAGGATAAATGCCTGGGAGTGGAATTGCTGAGTAACAGAGTAAATGTATATTTAACTTGAAAAGAAATCATTTCTTAGATGGCTATACACATCTCATTCCGATCAGCAATATATGAGTTCGACTGCTCCAAATCCTCAACAGCAATTGGCACTGGTAATTTAAATTTTTACAAAATATTAACCATTATTTTAGTATGAAGTGGTATCTTGTGGTAATAATTTACATTTCCCTAATGACTAAAGATGTTGAGCATCTTTTCATGTACTTACTTTTAATTTATTCTTTGGTGAAGAATATTCAAGCCTTCCCAGGTAGCTTGGCAGTAAAGAATTTGCCTGCCAATGCAGGAGACTCAGGAGACACGGGTTTGATCCCTGGGTCAGGAAGATTCCCTGAAGAAGGAAATGGCAACCCACTCCAGTATTCTTGCCTGGAAAATCCCATCGACAGAGGAGTCTGGCAGGCTACAGTCCCCTGGGTCGCAAAGAGTTGGACATGACTGAGCAACTGAGCATACATGCACATTCAGGTCTTTTACCCACTTTATATTTGCTGATTTCCTTATTATCGAATTTTNTCCCATCGACAGAGGAGTCTGGCAGGCTACAGTCCCCTGGGTCGCAAAGAGTTGGACATGACTGAGCAACTGAGCATACATGCACATTCAGGTCTTTTACCCACTTTATATTTGCTGATTTCCTTATTATCGAATTTTGAGAATTCTGTACATAAGCTCAGCGAAAGCTTATTGAACACCTGCTGTATACTAGGCACTGAGTACACAGCAGTGACCAAAACAGATCAAGTCTCTGTCCTGCTGGAACTGATGTTACAGTGATTTGAACCCAGGTTTCCTTATCTCCAAAGCCCATAGCTGTTAAATCAGTTTTAAGCACCCTCAAACGCCTAAAGAGGCCATGCAGGTAAAATAAATGTGTTGGATCAGATTACTGGCTGGCTGTTCATCATCCCTATTCTCTTTTCTTCTGGGTTCATCCCATGTTTCCCAGCTTCTTTCTGCAGGCAGACACAGCCAAGCCACTGAGCCCTAATCCATGGAAAGGGGGCAGGATGGTGTACAGCCCTTCCAGATCTGTTCCCCGCTCTCTTTCTGCTTCTATCTGCTGAACACAGATAAGCACAGCTGCTCTGGAAGCCACAGATTGACAGTGGAGAGATTACAAAGACAGGACCCTGGGTCCTTGAAATCACCACAGTAGCAAGCTCCGGCCAGTTAGGAGCACTTGTTGGTCTCTATGTGAGTGAGAAATAAAACTCCTGGGCTTTAAGCCACTATAGACTTGGAGGTTAGGTTGTCACCACAGTAAATCCATCTCAGCCAAGACACGACTGAAGTGGGATGGGTAGGGGTTGTGACAGATGCCCCCTCCCTGCCTAAAGGAGCTGCCAGTGCTCAACCTTAGCCAGTTATTGCCACACTAGAATACTGGACCAGTCTTCCCTGATCACTGTCCTCCTCACTCACCAAGCCTCCCCCAGCACCCTGCGCTCCCCCTTCAGCTCTCACCTCTGCTGGTAATGGCATACTCACTCCTATGATCAGCTAATTAACGTCTCTCTCTCTCCACGTGAGCCAATGTCTTTTTCCTTCCCTCCTGTTCTCCCTGCACCCAGCACTGTGCCTGCCACATACCTCAATAAATACTGCCTTGAATTAATAACACAAGGAAAAGTCAATCTGAAAACAATCAGTTCAGCTCAGTTCAGTCGCTCAGTCATGTCTGACTCTTTGCGACTCCATGAATCACAGCATGCCAGGCCTCCCTGNGAGACTCTGATGCTGGGAGGGATTGGGGGCAAGAAGAGAAGGGGACGACCGAGGATGAGATGGCTGGATGGCATTACCAACTTGATGGACGTAAGTTTGAGTGAACTCCGGGAGTTGGTGACGAACAGGGAGGCTTGGCGTGCTGCAATTCATGGGGTAGCAAAGAGTTGGACACGACTGAGTGACTGAACTGAACTGAAGATATTTCATTGTATTTCAGAACAGAATACAAACGTCACAAGTCACAATAATGCAGACCAGTAATCTATAAAGCAATCATTGGAACACAAAGTGGGGGAAAAAAAGGTGAAAAATGAAGAAGTGTTAATTTCCTGATTTTTCACAGTGTGAAGATAAAGACATTATTTAGACCTGTTATTCAAGGGATAGGGATAAAAAGATATTCTTCAAAGTTAAAATAGTAGTCACTAGAAGATTTCTTTAATTAATGGAAATAGGAGGGAAGGAATAAAAAGAAATGAGAGTGAGTGAGAATGAGAGGATCTGGCTTGCTTCATATAATAGAAGGAAAGTAACAGCAGTGGCAATACTATTCCTCTTGGTGAAAATTTTGTGATGCTCAGAGATACTTAAAAACTTCTTTGACAATATATAATTTTAGCTGCCAAGACAAAAAGTTCTCAATTTAAACAGGAGCTCGAGCTAAAGTTTTAAGGAAACAATAACAGCTCTAACCCAACCCTAAATGATCAATTGTACTACTATCCAAATTTCCCAAGTGAATATTTTTCTAATATTCCTTATAAATTTCCCTTTTCCACAGCATATAATGTCTCTGCTTCTGTCCATCACATACAGCAAAGCAAATGCACTCCAGTCCCATCTGAAGGACCAACAGCCTCAAAATGGCCAAGCTGTATATCTTTTTAAAATACTTAATTCTTACTTGATTGATTAACCCATAATGACTGCTTCACACATATGCTGGGTTTGCTCTAAACATTCAAAAGTCAAACAGAAGACAATATTCCTTATATGTTATTTTCTAAGCAACAGAAAATAAGAAAAATTATAGAGCATAAAGTGTTAGTTGCTCAGTCGTGTCTTGACTCTTTGTGAGCCCATGGACTGTAGCCTGCCAGGCTCCTCTGTCCATGGTTAATACATGCTTCTGAACTGCTGTGCTGGAGAAGACTCTTGAGAGCCCCTCGGGCAGCAAGGAGATCAAACCAGTCAATCCTAAAGGAAATCAACCCTGAATATTCATTGGAAAGACTGATGCTGAAGCTTTAACACTTTTGCCACCTGATGTGAAGAGTTAACTCATTGGAAAATGACTCTGATGCTGGAAAAAATTGAGGGCAGGAGGAAAAAGAGGCGACAGAGGATGAGATGGTTGGAGAGCATCACTGACTCAATGGGCATTAGTTTGAGCAAACTCTGGGAGATAGTGAAGGACAGGGAAGCCTGGCGTGTTGCAGCTGGGGACACAAAGAGTCAGACACAACTTAGCAGCTGAACAAAAACAACATAAAACTTAAAATTGCTCAAAACATATTGCAACCCAGTTTTCACAAATGTTTAAACAAAGGGGATAGATTTACCTCCTCTTTAGTAACCAGATACAACTAACCATCAAATGAGTGTGCGCTGCTATGAATACAACTTACACAAAGATGTACCTAAGAAGTATTTTTTTAATGACACCAGTGAAGATGTAATCAAATGGTGTGTGAGTGCATGCTACATTGCTTCAGTCATGTCTGATTCTTTGCAGCCTTATGGACTGTAGCCCGCCAGGCTCCTCTGTCCATGGGATTCTCCAGGTAAGAATACTGCAGTGGGTTGCTGTGCCCTCCTTCAGGATGTCTTCCTAATCCAGGGATTGAACCCGCATCTCTCACATCTCCTGCACTGGCAGGCAGGTTATTTACCACTAGTGCCACCCCAGGATATGAAGCCCCGCTATCAGTGTGGTCAAGAAAATCTCATCCCCTACCCCCTCCTCATACATCCCATGAGCTGCTACCACTATTCCACTATGGCCAGCAGCAAGGAGACACCACTATCCCAAACTTTGTTGAAAAAGTGTTTCTGTTCCCCAAACTGAACCATTCTAGCTGGTTTTTACTAGCCTTCTGTCTTGGCACAAATTGCAAGATATGCATTAACTGGCTAAAATAAACCCTACTTTCTCATACCCAAAGGTAAACTCTAGTCAAATGATAAATCACAATTTCTAGGCAATAAGAGAAAATTAATTAACCAACTGGGGAAAGAAGAATTTGAGTTAAAATAAGTCAGCTGTGCAGATAATTATAAAACTTTTTCAAGCAATTGTAAAAATATCATTACCTTTAAGACATGGCCTGAAATAGATTCTCAGCACTGTCAAAATATTATAAAGATTAAGTTGAAAGCAAAGCTGACAATGCTAATTTAGTTTTCTATATATAGTTTAACAATTAAAGCAGAAGTTTGTGGCTAGGAAAAGAAAGGAATTAATTCATGATCTCACTTTACAAGAACATTAATAACTAGAATAATATTTTTCTAATGTAACCAAAAATATGATCCACATTTAGCTTCCATTTATTGAGGTAGAAAACATTCTGAGATAAATATCAGAATGTGAATTGAAATGTGAACTAGGATGTATTTTGGGGGTCAATGGTTTCCACACCTCCTATCTCCAATCAAAAAAAAACTAACGAATTACCAACAGTCAATCATTCTTCCAGCATGTGGCATTAACTCCAACTGTCCTTTAGTGGTCATATAAAAGTTTAAAATACTTAAAAAATAAATGTTCCTATTTCACCCCTAAGTTAGAATGCAACTAAGATACTATCTCCTTAAGGGTATTTTGTCAGAGAATAAGTATATGGATTTCTTTAAAATCAAATAGGAGAGAAGATGGGTTGTTAATAACACTTTATCTTTTACAGTGTTCTGCCCAGAGATGGCTAATTCTCTAAAATGCATTATCTTTATTCATAGGTATTGTGATTACTGGGCTAACTGACTAATTAGGCTTACAAATCCTGAAAATTCTCTAGATATGACAAAATTACTTTAAGATATAATTAAAATCTATTTTTAATTATTATTCATTAAATATTTCATATTCTGTGATATTTTTAAATTAGACCAAATTACTGGTGGCAAATGGCAAATGAAAATCTCTGAGAATACACGTACTACAGTGATAAGCATGACAGGAAAAAAATGTTTAGATAGATAAATTGACAGGTTGGGGAAAAACGCAACAGAAAGTGTAAGCATTTATTAATAACACTTGGTTTGTTGCCAGCACCCCTGTACAGGCTCAGAAGAATAAGAATGGCTAGTGCCCAAGAGAGATAAGTGAGCAGAGTGGTACCTTTTCTAAATCAGGTCAAAATATCCAGGATAAATCACAACTGAAACACTAACATTCTTAAATATGAAGAACACTAAATACACAAATTGTATCTTTCCTGTTTGGTACTCAATCTACACTTAAATGGCCCCTCAATTAAATAAAGAGAATTTTATTACAAGTACTGGAGAGGATGTGGAGAAAAAGGAACCCTTGTGCACTGTTGCTGCTGCTGCTGCTGCTAAGTCGTTTCAGTCGTGTCCGACTCTGTGCGATCCCATGGACGGCAGCCTACCAGGCTCCGCCATCCCTGGGATTCTCCAGGCAAGAACACTGGAGTGGGTTGCCATTTCCTTCTCCAATGCAGGAAAGTGAAAAGTGAAAGTGAAGCCGCTCGGTTGTGTCCGACTCTGTGCAACCCCATGGACTGCAGCCCACCAGGCTCCGCCATCCCTGGGATTCTCCAGGCAAGAACACTGGAGTGGGTTGCCATTTCCTTCTCCAATGCAGGAAAGTGAAAAGTGAAAGTGAAGCCGCCCGGTCGTGTCCGACTCTGTGCAGACCCATGGACTGCAGCCTACCAGGCTTCTCCATCAATGAGATTTTCCAGGCAAGAGTACTGGAGTGGGGTGCCACTAGACCCCACTAAACAGCCTCAATTATTAGCTCTGCAAGTTACTGTTCTCATCAAAAGCCTAGCAGAAAGGT
>SJYV01051512.1:686358-795158 GCA_006410875.1 Neotragus pygmaeus | reverse complement strand
TACAAGTACTGGAGAGGATGTGGAGAAAAAGGAACCCTTGTGCACTGTTGCTGCTGCTGCTGCTGCTAAGTCGTTTCAGTCGTGTCCGACTCTGTGCGATCCCATGGACGGCAGCCTACCAGGCTCCGCCATCCCTGGGATTCTCCAGGCAAGAACACTGGAGTGGGTTGCCATTTCCTTCTCCAATGCAGGAAAGTGAAAAGTGAAAGTGAAGCCGCTCGGTTGTGTCCGACTCTGTGCAACCCCATGGACTGCAGCCCACCAGGCTCCGCCATCCCTGGGATTCTCCAGGCAAGAACACTGGAGTGGGTTGCCATTTCCTTCTCCAATGCAGGAAAGTGAAAAGTGAAAGTGAAGCCGCTCGGTCGTGTCCGACTCTGTGCAACCCCATGGACTGCAGCCTACCAGGCTCCTCTGCCCATGGGATTTTCCAGGCAAGAGCACTGGAGTGGGCTGCTGTTGCTGTTGGTGTGCATACAAATTTAATGAAGGGATAAACAGTGTGGAGGTTCCTCCAAAAATTACAAATAGAACTGCCATGATCCACATATTCTACTTCCAGGTATTTATCCAAATAAAATGAAAACATTAACCTTAAAGGTATATACACCCCTATGTTCACCACAGCATTACTTACAGCAGCCAAGAAATGGGAGCAACCAAAGTGTCCGTCAATGTATGATGCATGGATAAAAAGAAGATATCACACACACACACACACTGGAAACTATTCAACCATAAAAGAAGAAGGAACTCTTGCATTTGGGACAGCGTGGACGCATCTGGAGGTTACTGTGCTAAGTGAAATAAATCAGAGAGAAACACAAATACCACACGATTTCACTTACATGTGGAAGCTAAAACACAAAGCAAATGAACACACAAATCGAAACAAGACTCAAAGATATAGAGAACAGCTCAGAGGAGAAGGGGTTTAGGAAGTGCGCATGAAGAGTCAAGGCAATCCAAACACACGCTGAGGATGGAAACTATACTTACTGTGGTGATCACTGCATAGTGTGTAAAAATATCAAATTATTGTGTTCTAAGCCTGAAACTAGTGTAGTTATATACCAATTTTACCTAAATTAAAAAAGAATATATAATTTTATGGGTTATGTAAGAACTAGTATTGGCATACCTGACTCTTCATCTGGAAAAAATTAAGCTGATTTCACATCCTCTATCTTACAACTAAATATATTCCAGATAACTCAAAACTGTAAACAGCCACACCAAAAAACAAACAGACCAGGCAAACTAAAACCATGAAAATTCTCAATGGGAATTAAAAAACAACATCTTAGACTTATCAAGGCCATTCTGGAAGATGAAACAAAACCTAAAAAGCCTACAAGAAAATAATTTCTACATGCCAAAAAAAAAAAAAAAAAAACAATTCAAATGACAAATGAAAAACTGAGAAAAAAATATTGGCTACTTACAGGCAAATAGCTCATTTTCTTAATAGATAAAGGGCTATGCAGACTATCAGGGAAAAAAAAACTTTTAAAAAATATATTAAAAAGTGACAGTTCACAGAAAAGGAAATACCAATGACTCAATCATATGGAAAGGGTTTCTTTTTTCCCCTTACTTGTAAGAAGAGAGACACAAATTAAATTTATATGGATACTTTTACTTAAAAGATTTGCAAAGACCTAAGAATCCAATAACACACCGTATTATCAAGGAGATAAATTATCTCCTGCCTTGTTTGTGGCATATAAATTGATCAATCTCTACAGACTACAGTATCTGTCAAAATTATAATATCCAGAAATTCTACCCCTAGGTATTTATCTTATTCTTCCTCATGAGCAAAATGATTGGAAACAGTATAAATAATAATGGGGTTAAATAAATTAGAATATAGGCACACAATAGGATATTATGCAGCCAATGACAAGAGTAGAATATTCATTCATTTGTATTCACTCAGGTATTTTATTCATATAATAAATATTCATCGATCTACCATGCTCTAGCCACAGTCAGGTTCTTGAACTTTGTAACAGATAAAGCACTTAGCTTTTTTACTGAAGTATGATTGCTTTACAATGCTGCATTAGTTTCTTCTGTACAAGGAAATAAATCCGCTTTATGTAGACAGGTATCATCTCCCTCTTGCGCCTCCCTCCTACTCTATCCCATCCCACTTATCTAGTTTTATTCTGCTTTGTGATTTCTGTACATGTTACAATTACCCTCAAAGTACTAGATATCCACTGAGGGCAAGAAATATGGTTTCCCAAACTGTATATCCCTAAAATTAGAGTAATGTTTTTCAGATAATGAGGGTTCATTATCAACATCTGAATTAATAAATAAGTGAAAAAGTTTATAAAATTTGTCCTAGCTTCTCCTTCAGATTTAATTTTTTAAGTAATAATGGAGTTTAAAATTTTCCATTATTACTTTAAAACCATAATTATAGAGATACATTATGTCAAATGCTTCATACAAACAGTCATAACGTCTAGAGAGATGAAAATCGACACATTGATTTAAGAGAGACTGAATTTCTCTTCGCAAAGGGTTAATGTTTTATACACATTCAAATTTGGGAGCATGACTGGCTTGAAGATTGATGTTCATTATTCAAACCATTTGTAACAGATATTTTGCAAAATTTCCATTTGGAAAAATGATTATGTATTTAACAAAGTACCCAATATTAATCCCCTCAAATCATTTGAAGGTTATGAAACACATGGAACAAAATTCTTTTTTAAATGAAATAAAATGGGAGTAATCCTTGGATGCTTTTTCTCAAAGTACTTCTAACATGTGCTACTGTATTTTATACAAATGAACAAATTGAAGAACAGTAACTGACTAATGAAATTAGCATCTGATCAATATTTTGTACTTTAAATATATAATACAATGTTGTTTAAACTGATTTCTGATAGCAGAGCATCTAAAATGCCTACTAGTATGTCAGTTTAGAAGGGGTTCACACCTGCCTGTGTGACCAAACGAGTTACCTAACCTTGCTAACCTCATGACTCCATCTTTAAAATGGGCCTACGGATCATGTCCACATCACAGGGTTTACCACACTGTCTAACACTAATACCAAGGCTTCCCAGGTGGCTCAGTGGTAAAGAATCTGCCTGTCAATGCAGGAGCTGCAGGAGACACAGGTTTGATCCCCGGATCGGGAAGATCCCCTGGGGAAAGAAACAGCAACCCACTCCAGTATTCTTCCTTGGGTAATCTCATGGACAGAGGAGCCTGGTGGGTTACAGTTCATGGGGTCACAAAGAGTCAGACACAACTGAGTTACTGATCATATACACATGTAATAACACTAATCAATGCTCCCTGCTCCCAGTAAGGTAAGTTCTGACCTAGTAAATGCATTTGCTGTTTTTACTACCTTTTGTACCTAATGTATAAATATGAAAGAAAATGAAATAGTTTTGATGATAGATGAGTTCAGCAAATATACTTGAGAGCACTTTACAAATGACAAAATGTTATGTAAATATAACTAGAATAGACAATATAATAATTATCTGCCTTCATAAGAATGTGTTTACCAGTTTGTAAATGCACTGAAATTTTGCTTTATAAAAATTAAGTATTCTCTTTGAGTTTGTAACATTTTTCTTAAATACCTATATTCACTGTTTTCTTTAATATAAATTCATACATATTTCAATTGTAATAAATGCCTCTTTGTATTCTTAAAGAGGAGCTGAAACACAAAAATGACTTTGCACCTGAGTTGTAACATGTCAGACAGATCCCTACCTGGTGAGCCAAACTGCCATAGTCCTAGTTTATATGTTGAGCCTTCCTAAGAAAGGACTCTGGAGTAACCTGGTATGGCATCAACTTCATACTCAGAGAAATTTGGATTTCAAATTCAGCTCTACTTATTAATTAGGTAAGTTATTTAACCTTTCTAGGCCTAAAGTTCACCATCTGCAAAAATATCTAGCTCAGGGATTATTATCAGTCAACAACATTCAAAAACCAGCGATGTCAGAACCAGACACTTTTAAGCAGAAACAATCAGTGAATAAAGCAAAATCCCTGATTTTGTAGTTTATATTCTAAAAGGAGAAGCAGATGACAAAGAGGTAAACAAACAAGGTGTTTTCAAACAGTGGTAAGGGCTAAGACGAAAATAAAACAGCAAGACAGGACAAGGGGTGGGAAGAAGCTGGAAAACTACATATGGAAAGCTGTATCTGGGACACTTCACTGCACATTTAACGTTTAAACATGTCATCATGTGAGAGAGACGGACTCAAATAACAGGAAGAGTATATGCAAAAGCCTTGGGATGAGAAAGAGGTTCACAGTGAGAAACGGAATGTAGGCCAGTGTGGGTGGCTAAGAGATGGAGGTAGGGAAATGGGGGAAAGTAGTAGCAGATGAAACTCAGATGATGAAGGTCTTTCTAGGTCATGACAAGGAATAGGAATTTTTAGTGCAATGGAAAGTTTTACAAAAATGATTGATATGATTTGATTTACATTTTAAGATCACTATAACTACTATATAGAAAATGGATTTTAGCGAGAATAGGGTGGAGGTAGGGTATTCAGTAATGAGACTCTTCTGTAATCCATGTCATATCATAGTGCATTTGAAAAGAATGTCTGACAAGAGAACAAAAAAACTGATGGATTTTGGAAGTGGAACCAATAGAACTTGCTATTGTATTTAACAGAAGTAAATGGCAACCCACTCCAGTGTTCTTGCCTGGAGAATCCTAGGGACGGGGGAGCCTGGTGGGCTGCCGTCTGTGGGGTCGCACAGAGTCGGGCACGACTGAAGCGACTTAGCAGCAGCAGTAGCAAACAAAAGGGAAGAGTCACGTGTGACTCCTAAGGTTTTAAAAATATACTAACTGTAAATAGTTATTCTTGAAGTGAGACAAAAATCTGTCTCTTAGGGAGCTTCCTGGGAGTCCAATGGTTAGGACTTGGTGCTTCCACTGCCAAGGTTCAATCCCTGGTCAGGGAACTGAGATCCAATAAGTTGTGTGGTATGGTAAAAAAAAAAAAAAAAAATTTAAATCTGCCTCTTTCAGTTGCCATATGTTAATTATAATCCTATTCCTGGGAACCTATAAAGGAAATTCATTCACACCTTCAAATGTTGGAAGAGAAGACTTCTTTTTTATTTGTCTAAATTTTTTCAAATGTTTTCAAACACTGTTAGAGGAAGCACACTGACTGAAACCACCCACCCTGGCCAGGTACCATAGTAACCATTTGCATGAGCTGTTTTATAACAGGAGGTCTTGGTAAGGAACATGGAACTAATAAGCCACCACCAACCGGAAGAGTTTGAGAAATGTCAAAAGGAGACACTGCATGTCCAACCACCTCCCAGAATCCTTCTCACTGGTATCCATCTTGGCTGAACAAGGCGTGCACCACCAGGAAGGACTCTGAGTCAGAATGATTGCCTAAGGACAACAGGGAAACTAATCCCATCACCATAAAACTGCAGGCCAGGAGCCACATGGCAGAGCAGCTCTTCCAGTTTCCCTTACTCTACTGATCTCCACGTGGGTGCCCTTTCCCAATAAAATCTCTTGCTTTGTCAGCACATGTGTCTCCTTGGACAATTCATTTCCAAGTGTTAGACAAGAGCCCAGTTTCAAGCCCTGGAAGGGGTCACCCTTCACGCAACATCACTACATAAGTAAGGGAGGTTTAGATCCCTTTACAACCACAGATGCTCACTTCTGAATGCTTTCATTTTGATGATGTGTTTTTCCATGAAGCATATCCACCAATAAACAAAAAAAAAAGATGTGGTCGATCCATCACTCATTGGAAAAGACCCTGATGCTGGGAAAGAGCATCAGGAAAGCAGGAGGAGAAGAGGATGAAAGAAGATGAGATGGTTGGATGGCATCACCAACTCAGTGGATGTGAGTTTGCGGAAGCTCCAGGAAACAATGAAGGACAGGGAAGCCTGGCATGCTGCAGTCCATGCGGTTGCATTGAGTTGGACTTGACTGGTAACTGAACAACAAAAACCCATCACAAAGCAGAATTTGCTTTTCACTTTTTCATCTTAGACAATAGCTTTTCAGTTCAGTTCAGTTCAGTCGCTCGGTCGTGTCCGACTTTTTGCAACCTCATGAATCACAGCACGCCAGGCCTCCCTGATCATCACCAACTCCTGGAGTTCACTCAGACTCATGATCATTGAGTCCGTGATGCCATCAAGCTATATCATCCTCTGTTGTCCCCTTCTCCTCTTGCCCCCAATCCTTCCCAGCATCAGAGTCTTTTCTAATGAGTCAACTCTTCGCATGAGGTGGCCAAAGTACTGGAGTTTCAGCTTTAGCATTATTCCTTCCAAAGAAATCCCAGGGCTGATCTCCTTCAGAATGGATTGGTTGGATCTCCTTGCAGTCCAAGGGACTCTCAAGAGTCTTCTCCAACACCACAGTTCAAAAGCATCAATTCTTCGGCACTCAGCCTTCTTCACAGTCCAACTCTCACATCCATACATGACCACAGAAAAAACCATAGCCTTGACTAGATGGACCTTAGTAGGCAATATTTATTAATGTATTTTTCACAGACATTTCATAGTTGTTGTTCCCCAAAATCTAGTAGATTAATACTTAGCAATGGTGTAAGCTAGGATAAAGTTAAGACTGAAAGAAAACTATAAATGGTCAAATGGGGATGAGTTCAGATCTGGACCTAATAGAGAAATTTGAACAATAAAAACTTTCTAGTAATGGAAAAGATACTGACAAATGGCAATGGTGGAAACTGGAGAGAAAAACAGACTTATTATATGAGCAATATCTGGGGCNAAATGGGGATGAGTTCAGATCTGGACCTAATAGAGAAATTTGAACAATAAAAACTTTCTAGTAATGGAAAAGATACTGACAAATGGCAATGGTGGAAACTGGAGAGAAAAACAGACTTATTATATGAGCAATATCTGGGGCAGAATATCCAGTTCTCTGTGTGGGGGTGAGAAGCAGTGAGCAACTAGTCAAAAGAGGAGGCAGGGCTGTGCTGGCAAGGCCACAAATGTGAAATGAGGAATCCTTTCTAGCTTATTGGACAAAGGGATGCTGCTGAAGGCTGAGGACTTTGTTGTTGATGTTTTTAAAACAACAGAATTTCACATCAAGATTATTCTGGTAGCATATTTTTTTTAAGTGAGGAAAGAACACAGCATGCCTATGTGATCCAGGAAGGAAGTAAAGAGAGGTCAAACTAGCCCATTATGGAGTAGGAGAGGGGACAAATGCAGACAGTTTCCTAACTGTTCAGTGGAAACAACAAATGAGGAAGTGGAAGGAGGTATGCTTGCCATTTGCAGAGCCATGGGTGGACCTAGAAATTATCATACGAAGTGAAGTGAGTCAGACAGGGAAAGACAAATATCATATGATATCACTTATATGTGAAACTCTAGAAAATGATGTAAATGAACTTCTTAACAAAACAGAAACAGACTCACAGACACAGAAAAAAAAATTAATCGTCATCCCAACAGATCACAGAAGAAATCAAAAAGGAAATCAAAATATGCATAGAAACAAATGAAAATGAAAACACAACCCAAAACCTATGGGATTCAATTCAGCAAGAGCAGTGATAAGAGGAAGGATCACAGCAATACAAGCTTACCTCAAGAAATAAGAAAAACATCAAATAAATAACCTAACCTTACACCTAAAGCAACTAGAAAAAGAATAAATTAAGAATCCCAACATTAATAGAAGGAAAGAAATCATAAAAATCAGAGCAGAAATAAATGAAAAAGAAACAAAGGAGACTATAGCAAAATCAACGAAACTAAAAGCTGGTTCTTTGAGAAGATTATAAAATAGACAAACCATTAGCCAGATTCATTAAGAAAAATGGGAGAAGAATCAAATCAATAAAATTAGAAATGAAAACAGAAAAATCATGACAACACAGAAATACAAAGGATCATAAGAGACTACTATCAGTAACTATATGCCAATAAAATGGACAACTTGGAAGAAATGGACGAATTCTTAGAAAAGTATAACCTTCCAAAACTGAACCAGGAAGAAACAGAAAATCTTAACAGACCCATCACAAGCATGGAAATCAAAACTGTAATAAAAAAAATCTTCCAACAAACAAAAATCTAGGACCAGATGGCTTCACAGGCTAATTCTACTAAAAATTTAGAGAAGAGCTAACACCTATCCTGGAGAAGGCAATGGCACCCCACTCCAGTACTCTTGCCTGGAAAATCTATGGATGAAGGAGCCTGGTGGGCTGCAGTACACGGGGTTGCTACAAGTTGGACATGACTAAGTGGCTTCACTTTTCACTTTCATGCACTGGAGAAGGAAATGGCAACCCACTCCAGTACTCTTGCCTGGAAAATCCCAGGGACAGAGGAGCCTGGTGGGCTGCCGTCTACAGGATCGCACAGAGTCAGACACAACTGAAGCAACTTAGCAGCAGCAACACCTATCCTATTCAAACTCTTCCAAAAAATTGCAAAGGAAAATATACTCCCAAATTCCTTCTATGAGGCCACCATCACCAGACAAACCAAAACCAGACAAACGTGCCACAAAAAAAGAAAATTGCAGGCCAATTATCACTGATGAACATAGATGTATGTTCATCCTCAACAGAATTCTAGCAAACAGAATCCAACAACATATCAAAAAGATCATACATCATGACCAAGTGGGCTTTATCCCAGGGATGCAAGGAGAACAGACTTCTGGACACTGTGGGAGAAGCTGAGGGTGGGACGATTTGAGAGAATAGCCCTGAAACATGTATATTACTATATGTGAAACAGATGACCATTCTAACTTTGAAGCATGAAACAGGGCACTCAAAGCTGGTGCACTGCAATCGCCAGAGGATGTGGGGGGGGGGGGGGAGGTTTGGGACGAGGGGACACATGTACACTCATGGCTGATTCATGTCAATGTATGGCAAAAGCCACTACAATATTGTAATCAGCCTCCAATTAAAACAAATAAATTTTTAAAAATAAATAAAGATAATATATTTTAAAAAGAAAACAAATTAATGGTTGTAAAGGGGAAAAGTGGCAGGGGGCAGGGAGAGTGATAAACTAGGAATTTGGGATTAACATATACACACTACTGCACATAAAACCTTAATAGATAACCAACAAGATTCTACTATATAGCACAAGGAACTATATTCAGTAAATTGCAATAACCTATAATGGAAAAGAACCTGAAAAAGTGTGTCTGTGCACACGCACACACAAATGCATGCAGAACTGAACCACTTGGCTGGGCACCTGAAACACTGCAAACCAAGTATATTGCAATTTAAAAAAACATGCTTCCACACAAAGATAAAACTGAGACTTTATACCAAAGCATTCTTCCAAACCTACTTTGATTATTGACTTAAGATATTTTTTGGACTTCCTTTCACATGTGTCTATAGCATACAAAAAGAGACTAAAATTTCCTATTAAATCATAGAAAGTAAAGGAAATGGTAGAAAATGAAGTCCTGTAACATAGAAATAAATTTTATTCTTAGACTGTTGAGTTTCAGTGACTGTTTTAAACTTCCAAAGTTGTGCCACCCTGCTCTGCAAGAACTGGCCTGACTACATGGGAAACAACACTGGAATTGCAGCTCAGATGGAAAATACAGCATGGCATCTCACTTGTGGCTCAGCTCTTCATCTCTCAATTTGTAAGTGATATGAACAGCATACCCTCCATGCCCCATGTTTTCCCCCCACCTTGTATTTGCTGAATATCAACATTTAGGGAAGATGAGGAAGAGACAAAAAAGAAGTGAAAAAAAAAGGGTGGAGGAGAAAGGGGAAAGGGGAGAGAAGAAGCAGGAAGATGAGGAGGAAGAAGGGAGACTGACTTAAAATGTAAAATACAGATATATACTTGACAGCAAAGACAATGCAAAAAAAATTCCTTTGTAAAAATAAATCATCATATTTTGTTGTTTTTCCTTTAGATTATCTTTTGATGGTTAGTATATTTCCCAGCTGATTGGGTCAAAATGAAAATGCTTTTAATATTGTTTTATTAATTTGAGATCTATTATTAAAAACTCACAAGTTATAGGAAAGCATGGACAATAGAACCATTCTACCCCCAAGCAATAACTTGTGTTAATACTTTATTTATATCTTTTTTAAAATTTTATTAAAAATTTATTGTCAGTAAGAAAGACTGGTTAATGGTGTCTGTATATTTGTGATGCAAGTTCTTGTAAAGGCTTTTACTTTATTTATATCTTGCTGGACACTTTGCTATGTGCATCTTTTCAAAACAAAATTTAAGTTCTCTTTTGTGTTCTTTATTTTTGACAGTACGTAGGATAGCCTGGGCTTCACTGTGGCTCAGATGGTAAACGATCGCCTACAATGCAAGAGACTTGGGTTTGATCCCTGAATCAGGAAGATCCCCTGGAGAAGGGAATGACAACCCAGTCCACTATTCTTGCCAGGAGAATTCCAGGGACAGAGGAGCCTGGTGAGCTACAGTCCATGGGGTCACAAAGAGTCGGACATGACTGACAGACTAACCCTTTCACTTTCATGATGGCCTCTTCCTTTTCTTCTTGAACAATTCTGTCATAGGGCTTCCCTTGTGGCTCAGCTGGTAAAGAATCTGCCTGCAATGTGGGAGACCTGGGTTCGATCCCTGGGTTGGGAAGGTCCCCTAGAGAAGGGAAAGGCTATCCACTCCAGTATTTGGGCCTGGAAAATTCCTTGGACTGTATAGTCCATGGGGCTGCAAAGAGTCAGACACAACTGAGCTACTTTCACATACATTCCATCTTAAAACCCAGAGGCAGAGCAGAGCAAAGTCAAGTGCCAACACTGGGTAAGGATGCATTAGGGGCTGAGGTGGTCCAGAGTGTTCAAACCCAGAAAGGAGTGGAAGGCATGTGGCTAGGAGGCACCGGAGTGGAGAATCAGACTTTGGTAAGGAAGCTGTCCACACTCGTGGACAGCCTGGCACGGTGACAAAGGTGATACGGGTATCCATGCTAACGAGCGACCCAGCACAGAGCCACAGGCCACCGGGCAAGAGAGCAATAGCCTGATGGGGGCTGTGTGCAACCAGTGGGATGTGAGGAAGAAGCTTCCACAAGCAGGAAGCAGAGGCCAAGCTGTCAGAGGACACAGCCTTGTGGGGTGTGGCCCTGCATGGGGTGTCTAGGCCCAAGTGGAGGGGGTAGAGAGTGTATGCAAAGAAGGAGTCCTGTTTGAAAGCAATAAAATTATAAACTGTGGAGAACTGACATCCTTACAAGTTGAATTTTATAATCCCAAAATAGTATTTACTTATTGGGAAAAAAAATGAAGTCTCTCAGTCGTGTCCGACTCTGTGACCCCATGGACTATAGCCTACCAGGCTCCTCTGTCCATGGGATTTTCCAGGCAATAGTACTGGAGTGGGTTGCCATTTGCTTCTCCAATTTATTTATTAAATCTTATAAATTTAACATAATTTAAATAAGTCCATTGATTAAATAAAATCCATTTGCTAAATTAAGTTTAAATCATTTATTAAAAATTCAAACAAATCATTTATTAAAATCTTTTATATCCTTCAAAATAGCAATATAATTTTACTCTCATGTTTCTTATTTTGCCTAAAATATTTTTATTGTTGTGATATAGTTTTTCAAATATATTCTCTCTTTGAGATATATAGAAGATCTACCAAGTTTAATACTCATTAACAATTTACAATCACCTAGATGAACTCTGCTNTTGAGATCTATTATTAAAAACTCACAAGTTATAGGAAAGCATGGACAATAGAACCATTCTACCCCCAAGCAATAACTTGTGTTAATACTTTATTTATATCTTTTTTAAAATTTTATTAAAAATTTATTGTCAGTAAGAAAGACTGGTTAATGGTGTCTGTATATTTGTGATGCAAGTTCTTGTAAAGGCTTTTACTTTATTTATATCTTGCTGGACACTTTGCTATGTGCATCTTTTCAAAACAAAATTTAAGTTCTCTTTTGTGTTCTTTATTTTTGACAGTACGTAGGATAGCCTGGGCTTCACTGTGGCTCAGATGGTAAACGATCGCCTACAATGCAAGAGACTTGGGTTTGATCCCTGAATCAGGAAGATCCCCTGGAGAAGGGAATGACAACCCAGTCCACTATTCTTGCCAGGAGAATTCCAGGGACAGAGGAGCCTGGTGAGCTACAGTCCATGGGGTCACAAAGAGTCGGACATGACTGACAGACTAACCCTTTCACTTTCATGATGGCCTCTTCCTTTTCTTCTTGAACAATTCTGTCGTAGGGCTTCCCTTGTGGCTCAGCTGGTAAAGAATCTGCCTGCAATGTGGGAGACCTGGGTTCGATCCCTGGGTTGGGAAGGTCCCCTAGAGAAGGGAAAGGCTATCCACTCCAGTATTTGGGCCTGGAAAATTCCTTGGACTGTATAGTCCATGGGGCTGCAAAGAGTCAGACACAACTGAGCTACTTTCACATACATTCCATCTTAAAACCCAGAGGCAGAGCAGAGCAAAGTCAAGTGCCAACACTGGGTAAGGATGCATTAGGGGCTGAGGTGGTCCAGAGTGTTCAAACCCAGAAAGGAGTGGAAGGCATGTGGCTAGGAGGCACCGGAGTGGAGAATCAGACTTTGGTAAGGAAGCTGTCCACACTCGTGGACAGCCTGGCACGGTGACAAAGGTGATACGGGTATCCATGCTAACGAGCGACCCAGCACAGAGCCACAGGCCACCGGGCAAGAGAGCAATAGCCTGATGGGGGCTGTGTGCAACCAGTGGGATGTGAGGAAGAAGCTTCCACAAGCAGGAAGCAGAGGCCAAGCTGTCAGAGGACACAGCCTTGTGGGGTGTGGCCCTGCATGGGGTGTCTAGGCCCAAGTGGAGGGGGTAGAGAGTGTATGCAAAGAAGGAGTCCTGTTTGAAAGCAGTAAAATTATAAACTGTGGAGAACTGACATCCTTACAAGTTGAATTTTATAATCCCAAAATAGTATTTACTTATTGGGAAAAAAAATGAAGTCTCTCAGTCGTGTCCGACTCTGTGACCCCATGGACTGTAGCCTACCAGGCTCCTCTGTCCATGGGATTTTCCAGGCAATAGTACTGGAGTGGGTTGCCATTTGCTTCTCCAATTTATTTATTAAATCTTATAAATTTAACATAATTTAAATAAGTCCATTGATTAAATAAAATCCATTTGCTAAATTAAGTTTAAATCATTTATTAAAAATTCAAACAAATCATTTATTAAAATCTTTTATATCCTTCAAAATAGCAATATAATTTTACTCTCATGTTTCTTATTTTGCCTAAAATATTTTTATTGTTGTGACATAGTTTTTCAAATATATTCTCTCTTTGAGATATATAGAAGATCTACCAAGTTTAATACTCATTAACAATTTACAATCACCTAGATGAACTCTGCTGCTGCTGCTGCTACTAAGTCGCTTCAGTCGTGTCCAATTCCATGAGACCCCATAGACAGCAGCCTACCAGACCCTGCCGTCCCTGGGATTCTCCAGGCAAGAATACTGGAGTGGGTTGTCATTTCCTTCTCCAAGGCATGAAAGTGAAAAGTGAACATGAAGTCACTCAGTCGTGTCCAACTCTTCACGACCCCATGGATTGCAGCCCACCAGGCTCTTCCATCCATGGGATTTTCCAAGCAAGAGTATTGGAGTGGGGTGCCATTGCCTTCTCCATTCATCTCTTATTTCTAATAATTTTCAATTGATCCTTTTAGCTTATAATTCCTTTTGAATGCATTCAAATTAAAATTGGGCCATCATTACATTTTGTCAATATTAAATTACTTAAACCAAATTGCACAAGGGGAAAAGAGACTGAAATATTTCAAGTGGTCATTAATTAGTTAAACCATTTATTCATTTATCAAATATTTACTGAGCACATACTGTAACCCTGGCCAAGTTAACTGATCTAGATAATTCTGTTTCCCCAGCTGCAAAATGTAAATAAGCGATGAGCCTATCTAAGGATTAAATGAGATAATACATGTAAATTGCTTAGCATGGCAAATGGTATATGCTGACAAACGTCAGCAGTGATGATGATGATCACAATAATGAAACACACTATAAGCTGCCCTTTCCAATGCCTGCAATGCCTGCAGAACCACCATTAGCTGAGACGAATGATTCAGCTCCTATTTGTTTTCTGAAGTCCAGTCCAATCTATATTTCTTTTCTCTCCTCTTTTCTGCCATCTAGAACAGTCCAAATTTACTTCAAAAAAAAAACAAAAACAGAAACAAGAGAGAACTCTGAAAAATACTTTCTAGAATACACTAACCTTCCCTTAAGTTTCATTCTCTGGCATTCCATTTTATCTGTAATTTCTGAAGCCTCCTATGGATAATAGAGGCTCAAATAAATATGAATAGATTTCACACAAAATTAGAAAACTAAAAACCCCTCAAGAAGTCCTCCTGCAGATATTAATATATTAGGCTACTTAACAGACAATTCCACAATAAAATCTCAGATAACAAAACAGACTCATTTGTGTAATATTCTACTGAGCTATATTAAAGCACTATATAAAATATTAATTGAAGGTTAGAAATATAATAATTTAAAAATAAGTATTTTAAAAATATTTAAAATGAAGAAATTTACTAATTATACTCTCCTCCCTAAAAGGATGCGATGTTCAGAATCGTTTGCTCATCTCTGCTCTTCACCTTTATAGAAATCACACAAGCTGCTTTATACTGTCTATTAGATAAAAGCCTGATTTCTTTTACATGATGTGAAGTAAGTAAAATCTGACACTCCAACTTACCAACTTCAGCCAAAGTTCTGATACAGGACTCCACTGAGGCTTTCTGGGCAGGATTTGGCCAGGTGCAATTATAAATTCTGAAGGCAGACTGGAGCAGCTGAATAAAAACTGGCTGATGTGTCTGAAAACAGAAAGAGGCAAACAGATCATCAAACCATTAACACTTCTGATGTGATATCTATTCTTCATCCAAACAAGCCCATCAAAATAAAATTCAATCTTGTCTTTTAAGTTTCAGTGCTGTTTAATGAACATCTCATTCAACAGACATTTATTATGTACTCATTTCATGACAAGAACCATATTAGACACTATAGAAAATTCATTATTTTACCTATACTCTTAATCTGGCAAATATGACATTTCTTGAAGCCAATGATATGAATTTATGTATACTTCTATAATTCCTGGTTTATTTCTGAGTATAAACAGAACACGGATTAGAAAACGGCAACCCAAGCCAGTATTCTTGCCTGGAAATTATATGGTCAGAGACTCAGATGTGACTGAGCAACCAAGCACGCATAAAGAGAACAGGGGCTGTGGGTTTATTTGTTTGCTTCACTGAGTGTATGTTTAGGTTTCACTGATGAGCAAGTAGAGGAGACAGCAACTGTGACCTACAAAAACAATTTTACAGGATTTTAACAGTCCAAAAGTTTTCTCTAAGAAGGTATAACTGAAATAGCATTTTTATAAGAGCAATATATAACCACTGTAGAATATCTGGCAACCAAACAAATGAAAATCACCAATAATCCTAACCAGTAAAGATAATTAGTATCAACATTTTTAAGGTAATTACTGAGTTTTTCTATGTATCTATGGACATATATTCTTTATACACACAAACTTGGAGGACACTGTAATGCAATTTTGTGGCCTATTTCACTTTATATGGCTTTGTGATTATTTTCCTTAGTCATCAATTTTTCTTTTAAACCATGACTTTTAATTGCGATATAATAAGCCATCTATAGATATACCACAATATATTTAGCTAATCTCCTGCTTGAGGACATTTGAGGTTGACATCAAATGTTAAGTATTTATAAATGAAAGTGAAAGCGTTAGTCATTCCAGTCAAGTCTGACTCTTTGCCACCCCATGGACTGCATGCCGCCAGGCTCCTCTGTCTATGAAATTCTCCAGACAAGAATAACGGAGTGGGTTGCTATTTCCTTTTCCAGGGAATTTTCCCAAACCATAGATGGAACCCAGGTCTCCCACACTGCAGGCATTTTCTCTTCCATCTAGCCACCAAAGTAGTTAATTTCCTGCTTGTGAACATTTAAAGTTGACATCAATTTTTAAGTATTATAAATACTTCAGTGAAAATCTTAGTATATAAATCCATGCTAATTCTTTCAGGATTTACTAAATTGGAATTATTGAGTCAAAATGTCTATCCATTTAAGGAATCATCCCAGTTATTTTGACACATGGGAAACAGTCAATCTACAATTGTGAAAGTTCCTATTTTGCTTAGAGACAGCAAAAAGATTTCAGCTTGAAGTTTCATTTATTGAAAATAAAGATTGGGAAACTCAGAAAGGGGTATAACAGTGAATACTATGAAAAAAGACTGATCTTTAGAAGGGCAGAAAAGGACTTTCTGGCCATATTACATTTTTTTCCACTCAAATAAGGTATAGAAATTCTGTGTGACAGGATGCTTTTTACTTTTTGGTAATGTTACCTGGAGGCTGGTACTGTTGTCTGAAAAGGGTGAATTAAAGAAGCCGCTCACAATGTTCATTATTGACTCAGTAACACACTTCTCCAAAAAGGTGTCTGCATGCTTCCTGTCTGTGGTTGTGTTGCAAACCTGGAAAGAGAAGCCAAACAACTCAGTGTGTTCTTTATAACTCAATACTGGAACCTTCAAAAAACTGTCCTGAAATGGTTACTGATAACATTCCTTCTGCTTTTGAAAGTTGCTTTGAATAAAAATATTCCTGCCTAAAATCCATTCCAAGTTTATCAATCAGTAGTAGCTTCGCCTTTAAGTTTGGTGTTATTTCATCTTTGGGCAAGAATTCTTTCACAGACCACCGCCCCTTCTTCCTGATCTGCTTCTCTTTCCTCCTGCACACGGCCTTCTCCCTCCATCCTCAAGCCTGACTTTGCTGGAAAATACTTTTCCACTTGATGTGAGGAAAACAAAGAGGAAACAGCCATTATAAGTACAAAAAGTGGTGAAGGTGATTACTGATGGCTCACATCTCTATACACTTTCACCTCAAATAACTGGCCCATATGGGAGGATGCGAACACAGAAAATACCTGGAGAGGAAAACAGAAACATAAGAAAAAGTCAAACCCTTGCCAGCAATTTTGACTTGTTCGTCCAAAGATTATCTGGTAAGCTCAGAGGATCTACGCTTGTGCCTTCTTCTCCGAGTCGGCTAAGGCTAAGCGAGAAGAGACGACTCTGGAGGAAAGGGAACATCAACAAAGGCCGCAGGCTCTGACCTTCATGCGGGAGTAAATGAGGCCAAAGTTGGTTATCCTGCTAAACAAACTGTAAATTTCCAAGCATGTCAGAGAAGACAAATTGCAAAAGCTAAGATACACAATTGAAACTAAATGAAAGAGTTGGGTGGTAGGAAAAAAAAAATCCAGTTAAAAAAAATAAAAAGAAGTGAGCAAGGGAACATAGGATGTGAGAAAAGACTCAAGGACTGGGCAGAGAGAACATTTAAATATTCACAAGATTACAATGGGTCGGTATGGTGGCCAGATGTTCCAGATGTTCTTAGGCAGTTCCCAATTTTTACATAATTTATTCTTTTCAATAAGGTGATTAATCAAAAGAGTAAAGACATATAATTTAATCAGATATTCCTTTAATACCCTGCACACAAGTAAAATCACCAAAGAGAAAAACTCCCTTCTCAAACTGTGTGTCCCAGTGTTTTGTTTTGGAAAATAAGTCTTCACTAAAAGGAGAGAGAAGAAAGGGTACAGGGTTTGTTTTGCTAAGTCACTTTCCCTCCAGTCGGGGCATCTCACTTTTTTCCCATCTATTAAATAACACCTGCCTGACAGGGGTGTTATCAGAACTAAAAGGTTTTCAGTGTGTTCCCAGGTAGCTTAGTGGTAAAGAAATCGCCTGCCAGTGCAGGAGACACAAGAAACACAGGTTTGATCCCTAGGTTGGGAAGATCCCCTGGAGGAGGAAATGGCAACCTACTCCAGTATTTTTGCCTGAAGAATCCCATAGACAGAGAAGCCTGGTTGGCCACAGTCCATGGGGTCACAGAGTTGAACACAATCGAGCACACACACACAATCTCATAGCTATGTAGGGAACGATGCAATTAATGGCAATAAATTATGCTGTTATATCACCTTTTAGTTATTGTTTTAGCACATAATGCAATGCCTGATAAATACAAAATGATCAATAAATGTTTATGAAATGAATGACCAATTAATTTTTAAATGAAAGAATAATAGAGACTAAGAAAGGAATTATTTATCTTAGGTTAACTAAGGGTTAGATTTTATTTGTGGAACATCTAACCTTGGATTAAAATTTAATGTGATCACTGAACTAATATAAAATTGATTTTCCCATGATGGATATAAAGTAGGATTTATTTCATTTAATATCTTTAAGCACTGGCTCTTATGGTGATTTTTTCTGATACACAGGATAAAAATACATTAAATTTTGGTAGGTGGTTAAAAATTCCACCATAACCAACCCACGGATGCTTCTTCCTCATCAAGGAAGAACAGCTGACATTTCACCAATTGAATGGGGGTATTTGGAGCTACCATAGAATCACATTGCATTATCTGCAGCTGAACATCTGCTAAAGAATCCCCCAGATTTGCTTTAGTCTGTGGACAAATTAAAGGAATCTACTTCTAGATGAAGGCTTTCCTCAAAATCCTGGTTTTGGAAATTCTAGGTTTACAACTGTGTGAAACCTATTTCTCAATTTATATGGATAAGAAATTCACATAAATCATTCAAGATACTTTTTCTGCCATAGATGAATGACAACTTTTTCACCTCTAGAGCCTGCATCTTACATTGTGACATTAAGGGCAGGCAGTCTCTTTCCCATAAAGATTAGAAATAGCTCCAAAAAAACACCCCACATCACATTAAATTAATTTTATATATAATACATGTGGTTTTAAAGTTTCTGTTTGCAGACATTATTCATATACTATTATTTCCTATCAAGTATTCCTATGTACCATCAATATCTAAACACTTATTTCAAAAGGTTATTCCATAGATTCCACTCTAATGAACCATTATGCTTTAATCTGTTTTTGGAGGGAGTTGAAGTGTGTTAATTGCTCAGTCGTGTCTGACTCTTTGTGACCCCATGTACTATTGCCCCACTAGGTTCCTGTGTCCATAGAATTCTCCAGGCAAGAATACTAGAGTGGGTAGACATTCCCTTCTCCAGGGGATCTTCCCAACCCAAGGGAAGGCATCTTGCATTACAGGCATATTCTTTACTGTCTGAGCCACCAGGGAAGCCCAACTGCAGTTTAAATCTCTCCCCAAATCGCTGGTATATATCATTTTTTTTTAATATTTTAATTTAATTCTATAAGAATAATTCTCGATTTGTAATGAGCTTTACACCGGGGGGAAAAAAAATCCAACTTTGTTATCCTTTCCAAGAAAAAAATCCATCTTTTGAAATATCTGTCCTCATCTACTTTCAGATGAATTTTACCTCATATCAGTCAAATTTCATGGACATGAACTTCAAATTTCACTTAGGGACATGAACTATTAAATTAAAACTAAGTATTAGACTAGAAATTAGAACAGTGAACCAAAAAAAAAAGAAAAGAAAAGTCTATACTCTATTAGAACTCTAATTCTAATCAAGAGATATACCATAAAAAAATTAACAAACATATAAGTGATAAAAATAGAGAAAACAAATAGGCTCCTGAGAAAAATAAAGAGCAAATAGTACAGGCAATGCAGCAGGAGGAGTAGGTACAGGGAAGGATTACTATTTTATCTATTAATAAATTGCTCAGAGAACTTCTCTGTTTAAGGCCACATTTTAACAAAGAACTGAGGAAACAGCCATGGAAGTTTCTGGTGGAAGAGCAAGTAAAAATCTATCTCCACAGACAGATACACAGTAGGTATTTAAAACTGTTGGTTAAACAAATTAATATTAAGTGTAATTTCTAGATCGGAAACTTCTCCTCTTTTATATATGATGTCCCTTCTCTCCTGTGCTCTAAAAGTGATTGATATCTTTCAAAGATGACAGACTGAGCTAAACAAGTTATCACATATATGCTGGAGCAGCCCTGTCCATAGGAGTGTCTGCAATGATAGAACACTATATCTGGCATGTTCAAGATAGTAACTAGGCATGTGCTTACTGAGCACTTGAAATGGATTTTGTATTCTATTTTTTTAAGTTTTTATTTAATTTGTTACAATATTGCTTCTGTTTTATGTTTTTTGGCTTTTGGGCCACAAGGCATGTGGGATCTTAACTCCCTAACCAGGAATCAAACCTGCACCCCCTGTTTTGGAAGGTTCAGTCCTGACCACTAGACTGCCAGAAAAAGTTCTTTTATTCTATTTTATCTAGCTAAAATTAAAATTTAAATGTGGCAAATAATTAACGTATCAGATAGGGCAGCTCACACAGGTAACATACCTTTGATCATACAGACCAAGGAATACAAATCTTAAAGTCATTTTTTATTCCTCATAGGCAGTAAAAATGTTTTTATAAATATCTGAGGTAATATCTCATATTTATTTTAATTTGCATTCTTTTATTTATGAGGCCAAAACTTTTTCAAACATTTGCTTTTTATACTTCCTTTTTATGTGAATCATCTGTGCCTACACTCAAATTGGCTTTCTTAGAATTTTAAATTCATTTTTAAAAAAGACAATATATATTGATGTTAAGATAGCAAATGTAGGAGGCTTGTAACAAAATAGAAAAATACAAAATGGAAAACAAAAACTATCCACAATCCTAAAATCCAGACAAAACCATGGTTAACATCTTGGAATCTTTTCTTCTAATCTTCTTGCTCTGCCTGATATATTTTACATAATTGAAACAATCTGGATAATCAGCTTTTTATTCTCCTTCTTATACTCTTTACTCAATCATTAGCACTCTCATATCATTAAAAATCTTCAAAAAAATAGTCACAGTCACACTATATCTTCAATCTTGCAGATATATCATAATTTGTTGAACCATTTCTCTATTAATTAAATATGTAAACTATTTCCTACTGTATTTTATTATGAAATATGTTGAACTTTCTTGACCATAAATCCTTGATATCATTGTTAATTATTTCCTGAGGACAGATTCTTGGAAGGTAAATTACTTGAAACATTAAAAAGATATGAAGGGTTTTTTTTTAATGTACTACAAAAATGTGTTTCTAAAAGATGGCATACATTTACTCTCATCAGCAAGATATGTGAACCAATATTTAGTATTATCCTTTTATCTTTTTATTTTTATACTTTGATAGTTATAAATTTGATCTTTATTTTCCTTTGTATTTTTTTTGTTATTAACAATTGACTATTTTTTCAGGAATTTACTTGTATGTAACCCAGGAAATGCCTGGATTTGGCCCATTTTATCATTAGATTGTTTGTATTTTTCTTATTAATATATATATATATATATATATGTTTTCTGCATAAAGGTTATGAGCCTTTTTTTAATATATGATAACTTTTTCTATTTTTATGTTCTTTTATTTTTATGATGTTGATATATATATATATATATGTTTTACATTTTCAAATAGGGAAATGCTTTTTTCATAGCTAATTTCGTCTACTGCATTTATGCTTAGAAATAACACTCTCATCCAAAGACAGATAAATATACATCTACACATCCAACCATTTTCATCATTTCACATTTATCTATTGCAATTTATACAATTACATCATGTAAGGACAGGAATTAAGTCCATTTCATCCCAAAGAGCCAGGTCTTCAAATGTCATTTTGATTTAGTTCAAATCAACAATTTTTTTTTGAATGCCCTTATTCTATGCCAAGGATGTTCTGTGTACCTGGGATCTATCAGTGAACAACAAAATATATAAAAATTACTAACCTGATGAAGTTTATTATTACTAATTTAATAATCCAGGGGTAGGCAAACTACCATGGGTCAAATCTAGCCATATCTATTCATTTATATTTGTCTACCGCTCCTTCCCCTTCTGTAATTGTTATAAGAGTTGTGATAGGAGCCTGAAAAGCTAGAATATTAACTATCCCTCTCTTGACCAAAAAAGTTTACTAATCACTGAAAATTACCCATCACTTCTGAACTAATAGGCGATTAGTTATTATATCATAATATCTTACATAAATAGAAATCATTTTCTGGCTATTTATTTCATTCCATTGATATGCCCACTTAATTCCATGTTAAAACCACACTTTTATCAGATTCACTTTTTAAATATTTTCAACTTCATATGAGATTTATTTATTCATCCCACAAATATTGGGAGGTCCCTGGCAGTCTAGTGGTCAGCACTTGATGCTTTCATTGCCCTGACCCGGGTTCAGTCCCTGGTTGAGGAACTGGGATTCCACAAGATATGCAGTGCAGTCTAAATAAATAATAACACAAATACTGAATATCTATTATGTGTAAGACACTGTTCCATGTCAGATATGCAGCAGTGAACCAAACAAAATCTCTATCCTTTTTTTGTTGCAGCAGAAAGAAACACAAATACATTAGAAAAAAAAAATCAGGTAAGGATAAGTTGTATAAAGAAAAATGAAGCAATACTTCCCTGGTGGACCAGTGGTTGAGAATGTGCCTGCCAATATAGAGGACATGGGTCAATCTCTGGTCCAGAAAGATCCCACGTGCTACAGAGCAACTAAACCCAAGAGTGGCAACTGCTGAAGCCCCAGCATGTAGAGCAAGTGCTCAGCAACAAGAGAAGTCACCACAATGAGAAGTCTGTGCACCAAAAGTAAGAGTAACCTGCACTCGCCGCAACTAGAGAAAGGCCACTTGCAGCAACACAGATCCAGTGCACCCAAAAATACATAGATAAAATTTTTAAAAAGAAAAATTAAGCTCAAGAAGAGGGTACAGAAGGAAGAGATTGTTCCTTAACATCGGGAAGTCAACCAAAGCCTCTCTGAAGACTTTCTAAGTAGGGGAGGGACCTCAAAGAAGTCATGAGGATGGAGGGTACCTGGAGATGAGTACATCCCCGGCAGATGCAGAGATGCTGAGAAGGGAGTGAGTTTGCCGTATGTGAGGAGCAGCAAGGAGGCCACCAGAAGCAAAAGAGAGCTAGGCAAGGGGACAAGAGGACAGTGGGAAGCCAGGGTGGGGTTGGGGTGGTCATTGAACAGAGGAGAGTCCAATCATATACTGATTTTACACTGATTTTACTCTGTGAGGAGGCTGAGCAGAGGAGGAACCTGAACCAATGTTCTTCCTCTTTTTAAATCATTATGGCTGCTGTATAGAGAAAAGATGAAGGGAGGGGTCAAGAGAAGAAGCCGGAAAAACAGCTACAGCAATTATCCAGATGAAACTTAAGGGTACTTTGTTGCAGGGTGGCAAAGATCAAAGTATTCAGAGGTAGTCAGATTTTGAATATTTTAAGATTAGAGCTTGTAAAGTTTGCTAAAGGATTAAATTTAAGAGCAAGAAAGTAAGATTTACAGATGACATCACGATGTTTATGCCTGAATGCCTAGAATGATTGATGGCATTGCCATTTACTGAGATGCAAAAGACTTGAAAAGGAATTAATTCTTAGTGGGACATGAAAGTGAGTGAAGAGTTTGAGGTTCAACTGCCAACTGGAGATGTCACGTGGGCATCTAAATCTGGTGTATTTACAGTGAGATATGTGAGACTATAAGAGGAATGACCCAAGCTTTGACCAGCCTGGGATTAAAGTTAGGAGAGCAGATGAAAACAGAAAGCGACTGTGGAAAGAGGAGGGAGCTAGTTTAAGGTTTGCGCCTGGCACACTTCAATATTTAGAAGCTAGGAAGATCCAAAGGAAATGGCAAAGGAGACTGAGAAGGAGCGGCCTGGTGAAGTGGAAGGCTGAGAGTAGGACTGATATCCTGCGGGCCAAGTGAGGACGTGTTTCAAGGAGGAACCGATCAGCTATGATAAATGCTAATGATGACTTGAGAGCAGAAAGTGCTATGCAGGACTGGGGACAACCAATCATCAGTGAATAAGAGTCAAACAAGTGTTCACTCCACACAAGCACCACCATTACAAATTCATCATGAAAGCTGAAAAGAAAAGCAGAATTACAACTGAGGCAATGGTGTCACTTACAAAATGATACTTATGGAATACTCACATTCTTTACTTGCCTGCTGCCGTGCTAGCTATTGGTGTCCAATCGCTAACTCATGTTTGACACCCTGTAACTCCATGAACTGTAGCATGCCAGGCTTCCCTGTCCTTCACTATCTCTTGGATTTTGCTCAGACTCATATCCATTGAGTTAGTGATGCTTCCCAACAGGCTTTCTAGAAGGGACTTCCCCGGTGGTCCAGTGGTTAAGCATCTGTCTGCTAATACAGGGCACTTGCGTTTGATCCCTGATCCGGGAAGATCCTACATGCCACGGGGTAACTAAGCCCATGTGTCACAACTAGCCCGCACACCTAGGGCCTGAGAGTCACAACTCCTGAGGTCCATGTGACCTCTGTGCCCATGCCCTGCAACAAGAGAAGCCACAGCAACGAGAGAAGCCCACACACCACAACTAGGGAGGAGCCCGCAGCCAAAAGCAAAAATAAATACACTTTAAAAAGAAGGCCTTAGAATGAGACTTTTCAATGGCTCATTCAACTTAAAAAACAATGAAGAAAATTATGGAATCAATTCATCAAGCAAAGAAAGCCTATTCAATTCTATCAAATTAGAGAACCTGGAAAGTGTGTTTAAAAGTACATACACATTGTATCTTTACTTTTATTTCCTACCTATTTGGTAAGCCAAAGGGGCTCAAGTGATCTACTTGGAAATGAAATACTCTGATTTGTCTTGTTAAGCAGTGTTTGATGAGACAATGACGTGACACTGTGGCAGGTGTGTCTCTAAGTTATTCCTCAGTCTAATTTCATCTGCCAGTACATCACTTAGAGTATTGTTGACCATTAGAGAACCTTGGAATTGATAGCAAAATTAGGAACATCTTCAAAAGGAAAAAAAAGTCTGAGGCTAACACTGACCAGAGCTCACCCCTCTCCATGTGCCTTCTAATAGGACTCCAATCTCCTGACTCTGCAACAACAATCAGTTATGAAGCAACGAAACGATTTCTGCCTTACAAACACTGATTTTTGCTGCACTGACACAGAGATCAAAGTGGGCTCTTGTTAAATGCGTTCTCTAAAAGCCAGTAAAACAGCTTTCCATAGGCCTAACAGCTTTGCTGTCTGTCTAAATCTGGTGTATTTACAGGACATGGATGCTGGTTCTGTCAGAAAATCAGAATAGAATAAGTATATGAAACAAGCCAGTGCAAATAAACAAATATTTAAAAATAATAAAAATTAAAACTAAACAAACTTGGTTGAGTAAAAACTGTCTTTAGGAAAACTTTTCTTACATGGGTCTTAACAAGGTAAGAGACAAGGGAATACAAACAAGGATATGAAAGATACTAGTTAAGGGACTCTTTAGAGAACTCTACCAAGAGCAAACAAAAGGAACTTGGTGGTGCTGACTCGCGAGAAACATGAAGGCAAAGGTGGAAGGTGGTATGAAGGCCACCAAGCATTAATATTTTATTTGCCTTTCAAACAGGATTGCTCTCCAAATTTTTAATCATCAGCCTTGTGCTGACTTGCACTTCCCAAGTGGCACTAGTTGTAAAGAATCTGCCTGCTAATGTAAGAGACACAGGTTTGTTGCCTGGGTCAGGAAGATCCCCTAGAGGAGGAAATGGCAACCCACTCCAATAATCCTGCCTGAAGAAATTCCATGGAGAGAGGAGTCTGGCAGGCTATACAGACTATGGGGTTGCAAACAGTCAGACACAACTGAGCAACTGAGCCTATGCACGCATGCACGCACATACATACTTGTGCTGAAGCACTGGGTTCCATCCTGAATGCCATGTTTAAAACACTAACGAATTAGGGAGAATTCAAAAGGGTACTGCAAACAAGCCCAGAAATCTTAACGGAAGAGGAACCACCGAAAGTCATGGAGAAAACAATAGGAGACATGAGGGCTATCATGACATACTTGAGAAGTTACTGTGTGAAGAACCCTGGATTCAGCACCTGCAGGCCTTCCAGTTCTGCTACCAGCCAGGCAAAATATCCTATGCTAGCCAATTAATCTCTTGGGAACTTGGGAACAAAATTATCAGGTCAACCTAGATGATCTTAAGTTCCTTTAAGTTGTATACCTCTATCATTTCAAACTAGATCACTAACAAGGAGACTAGCAAACACCCACATCTTTTCTGAAATGAATCATTCTATGTTGCTGCAAAAGGAAAAACAGGTAAAAAATTATAACATAAAAATTTGGATCAATATAAGACCTTTTAACAAGTTTTCTAGTAATGAAACCAGTTGTCTCCCCAAAAAAAGAAGACTGAGGTCACTGTTAATGGAAATATACAGGCAGGTACTGAACACTGAACTGCAGGACTGCCAGTTTCTTTCATCCCTGAGATCCTATGGTTCTTCAGGTCCAATTTACCAAATACCTTTCCTCCGGATTACCTTCACCTTGTCTCAGTGAGGGAAATAAGTTGCCCCAGGACTTCATAACTTTGTTATAACATCTGAATTCAGTCCATCTCTATATCAGGTTGCTGTTGCCTGTGTCCAGCTTCACCAGCATGGCTTCAGGGTTTTGCCTGTGTTGGATGGTCCTCATTCAGGTCATCCTCCATATTATTATTGGGTCTTGGAGAAACTACTTGAAATTGCTTTAAAGGCTATACATAACCTTTTAATAATACCAGTGAAGTTACCATGATATGGAAAAAATGGATGATAGTACCAACTCTCTTACTAAGTGCCATGCCTGTGCTAAGACCTATATACCCATTATCTCATTGAATCCTCCCAGTAACACTATAAGGAATGCATTGTTATTGGATTGATTTTACAAAAAAGGAAATTCAGCGTCAGAGGAGTAGGTGTCTTGCCCAACAAGATAACTGAGCTATTAAGAGGCAGAATCTAAATTAATTAGCCTCCAATTAAAATAAATAAATAAATAAAAAGGGAAAAAAAAGAGGCAGAATCTAAATTTTAACGCTGGTCTGGCTAATGCCTCTAAAATGCCTAGTCTTAACAATCCTGCCCTACTTCAGTGATTATCAAGGTGTGGTCCCTAAACCAGCATCTTCAGGACCACTTGAAAACTTCTTAAAAATGTAAAGATTTTCACTTACTGAATCAGAAACTATGGGGGTGGAGTCCAGCAATCTGTGGTCTATCAAACCCTGCACGTAATTCTGCTGCTTACTAAAGTTTGAGAATTACTGCTCTACTGAACTGAAAATTTGCCTAAAAGGCCACAGTATATATATATATATATGCATTTGAATTTGAAAGTGTGTGGTAGCTCCTTAAACTTTCTTCAAGGGGAGAAAGACAAATCCTAGATATGAAAAGTCAGGTTACCTGTCCCTTCCCTGACATAAGAAGGGTGATTCTTTATCTTTCTCAATGAGGGGATAAAAGAGTTCCTGCTTGACATAAACAAGAGGGAGGGAAACAAGAAGGAAGGAAAAAATGCTTTCTGCAGTATAGTTAAGGTATTGTGGTTAGACATAAGGACTGAATAGACCAAGAAAATCCGGAAATTCCCTTAGAGCCTTTAATACTAATAATACTATGTCTATTTAATCAAAATAAAATACAAATCCTGCCTACACAAACACTTTAAAACAAAAATGTACCCCTTAGCCTTATGAATAAACACATCAATGGAAAGACCATTTCCAAGGTAGCATGGTCAATGACAGTCATCATTAGCTTTCTTTGGTTTAAAAATAAAAATCCTGTTAGCTTTGCAGCTCATGCTGTCTAGAGTGTGACTCTGGTCTTTTCAACCTTATCTTTAGTCCAGAGCACCGTGCAAATCTGCAAATCAGTCAGCAATATTTTTACTATCTTCCTGCATGTGCAATTTTAAACCCCAGCCATCAGCATGTAAACCGTTGTCCACACCAAGGTCTCCGGAGATACTTGTGGCTAGTCATTTAGAAGTGCTTTCACAAGGTCACAAGGTTAAATACAAGTGGCATGTAAGTGCTGTGTAAGACAGGATGACTCCCCCACAGGTGCAGGTCCACCTGAGGAAGGTAACGACTGGCTTTGAAGGTCTATAGAAACACAGTAAAACAGGAACTGCTTGACTTCACACACGTGTGAACATAGCGGAGCTCAAGCATACTCCCCCACACGAAAGACGAAATAAATACATACCACCTGCTAACCCTGACTAAATATAAGAGTGCCTGAACTAGAATATGTGATTTATTCTATTATCTAAGATTGGTCCTGGATGTCTGGGTCTGCAGTTGTTTCATTACATCCCCTTTGTCTTTCCTCCTTCCAGAAAGAACTGTAAGGAGGCAGTGAGATAATGGATAAAATCAGCATCCATCCATGTGGACTTCATTAACCCCCCTCCTTCACTACATCTTCAGTACATCTTAGTAAGACCCATGTAAACTACAGCACTCAGGAATGTAGGAAGCCAAAGGACTGGGACAGGCCACCATAAGTCATAACACGTCTAGGGAGTTAGCTATACATTATCTTCTATTAGTGAAACCCTTAACTGAACAGTATGTCCCATAATTTTATTTTTTTATGGATTAAAACATTTTATTTCATTTTAATTTTTATGTTAAGGAACTCCACATATTAGCAAGATACATGTAAACTTCTCAAGATCCACAGTTTTTTTTTTTTCTCTCTCTCTTTTTTTTTTATTTTACTTTACAATACTCTATTGGCTTTGCCATACATCGACATGAATCCACCACAGGTGTACACGAGCTCCCAATCCTGAATCCCCCTCCCACCTCCCACCCCACAACAGTGTCCCATAATTTTAAAGCAGAAGATCCCCAGCCCCCTGTAAAAATAAAAAAGAAATTAAAATAATGGAGTTTGGACATTTTGACAATTCAGTATGCTTGGAAGGGGCATAAAGTATACTAACTAAAGTTCTATCAAAGGTTCTTTCCTTCCTTTCTCCATTCAGTCTATATTAACAGAACAAAAAACATATGCTAGACAATATCCAGAAAATGCCAACCAGTCTACATGTGTCCTTCCCAACCCTCAAAAAAATCCAAACATGAGAAAATGGACTCAAAGTGGAAAGCAGACTGCATTTTGGCTGACAGGAGTGAAAACACCAGATGATTCAATTACTGGAACACACTCTCACAGGCAACAGAGGGCAGTGTTAGGTCCCAAACAGTATAGTCAAGTACCTACCTGACTGAAAGCCATAGTCAAGATATGAGATTTCTTCCACCTCCAGTTTGTAATTGACATGAGGCTGAATAAATTGATCTCTGCCAAATATCTTCTCTAACCAATGTAAGATGGCTACTAAAATTCTGTTTACTAATAGACCAATATAATCAGCAGTAAAAATGAAAATGAACACCTTGTTGCCATATACACTGTACTGGCATTCTGTGTAATTTAACTCATTAACTCTCACTCACAGTCTTGTGAAACTCAGTCACAACTTTTTGAATGTAACAGATGACATCCAAACATAGCAGGTTTAAGTTTTCATCTATTAATAGCTGCTTGATACTATTTAATCAAAAGCTACATCAACAACCTTACTAAACATGAAGCAGCATTTAAAGGTCAAAGCATAACTTACCCTTGCCATATCCACCAAGAAGTTCTCAAATAATTTCCAAATGTGGTTACTTGTGTAGATTTCTTTCATTTCCACTTCTGTGTCAACGTAACAGTGATTAACAAAATTCACATAAGCAATTTTAACCTGTGCCAAGTTTCAAATATAAAATAAAGTAAGTTTTTTTCTACATTCTTCATTTTCAAATATCTATCAGGAACGGTTAAATAAAACTCATTTCCTATTATAGTATGATTTGTGTCTACCCAGAGAGCATGCCTATCTCCTTTCTTTTACTAAGATATCTCATCCCCTGACCCAGGGTAAACACATGACCTAGTATTCTGTTCCCCTGGGCCCAGTGATTGGTGTGAGAATGTGAACTTCATGTAGACCCAGTTTGACATATCTGAGACCCCAGTGGTCCCTTTCTCTCTCTCCCTCCCTCTACTCTCTCGCACCTCCCCACCTCCTTTTCCCTTCTCTGTCTCTTTTATTCATTCATTCATATTCATCACCTCTCTCTCTCTTCCTCTCTCTCATGGTCAAACGGAACAAGGTAAACCTGACCTCCAAGAAGCCTCTTCTCCAGGTGTTTAGAGGAAAATTATGCTCAGAAAAAAGGGCATGAGGCAAAACCACAAAGGAAAAGGGAACGAGAGATAGATGGAACTCTGCCACTGCTTGAACCTCTTGACTCATCTGAACAACCATCCTTCAAATTTCCAAATACTGGAGCCAATATATAAAATTCCCTTTTAAAGTTTAAACGAGTCTAAATTAGGTTTCTGCCCATTGCAACCAAGAGAGATCTAATACAACACTTAAATATGTTGAGTAAATAATACTGTATTGCCATTCAAAAACAATTAAACTGCTATTTTTGAGAAGAATCAGGCTCACAGTTTACCAAAAAAAAAAATGGTATTATTTTAAGATGTATTAAAGTCTTTTTCTAGATTTAGCAAAACTTCTCATAAGAGACTGGGATGAGTCTCACCAACATATACCATTACTAAAGTGCATAGGACAATAGTTTTTGTTTTTCTTTTCTTTCCTTTTCTTTTCTCTCTCTCCTTGTCTTTCCTCTTTCTCTTTAAGAAAATGTGAGGAAGGCTATAAATTTTCCCAGTAAAAATCACATATATAAAAAAATCAGGTAAACAGTTTCAGAGGATTCATAGAATCCAAGTTAGAACCAATAGGAATACAAGGCCAGCTTTTATGGCCTTAAAAGTTATCACTATTTGACTGAGGTCTAAAACCTTCAACCACAGGGTGCATTGCAGGGTAAGGAGGCATCAGACTCTCTAGCATTCTGGAGATTCTGCAATATCTTAAAGGAGGCGTCAGACTCTCCAGCATTCTGGAGATTCTGCAATATCTTAATTCCCCAGCAATTCTACCGGATATGGACGATAGTTATTATTAGAAAGGTTAAGTCACCTGCTGGAGTCAATCACAGAGGCAGGAAGTAACGGATCCAAGATTCTGACTCATTCTTCAACCCATTCACTCATTCACTCAAAACATATTTATTAAATGTATGTCCAGGCTTAGAGAATATAATGGTAACTATAAATAGACCCAGCTGTTACTATCACTGAGCTCATAATCTTGTTAAAGAATGAAAAGACTACAGACATTTGTTAATCAATAAAATTCAAATGTCAAATTTCAAATTGTAGACTCTTATAGGCTCTAAAACTAGAAGCCAGGAGGGTCTTCTTTGAAGAAGTAACACTTGGATCAGGATCTAAAGGGTGAAGAGGGGTGAAGCAGGTGAATATAAGAGGTTAGAGTGCTATGTCAGAGAGAACTGACTGGCTAGAATCAGGATTTCAAATAAAGACAGAACCCACAATTTAATCACAACACTATGCTTCCTTTCTTTGCTATCTTACTTCAAAACAATCAAGGCATGAAGTACTCTTGGTTTGAGGTGTTAGCAATCCTAAAAAATTTCATAAAAAATATACTTTCAAGTCCATCACTACGCAGGACTATTTGGAAATAGGAAAATTAACCTAACCTGGTATCTTTTAAAGTTACTGTGATTTAAAATGTTTGGATTTAGCATATCACATATTTATAAACTTTGCAACAATACACTAGAACAGTATAAAAAAAGAAATTATTGTCATATACATTCCTGGAAGCTTCATTAATGCACCTGGTAGACAATCAGTCTCTAATCAGTTTTTTCCCGGCCTGTCATGCCAAACTAGGATGGAGGGTAAAAGATGATGTATGAATAAAGGAAAATATGTGTCCATGTTTCCAAGAAAGCATCTATTCCATAAAGAAAGGTAAACTGAGAGAACCTAATAATGGTCCTGCAGCACCAATCTAGCCTCTATTGATGACTGTGAATTATTTATTAAGCACCTGTTTTATGCTCAAAACATACTAGAAGTTACAAGTAAATGTTGAAGTCTGATCACAATACCATACCTAGAAATTTCTATAGTGGAATTTCTAGAAAACTAACAGTGGCTATACTCTTAAAAGGTTTATCAACTTTCATAGTCCCTTGTAGAACAAAAAAGTAAGTTTTCACCATTTTTAAATTTGCCTAATTATATACCTAGGTACTACTCTGTGACTGAGTGTGTTATCTCATTATAAATAACCATAGGAGGACTTCTGGCACTTACTTGAAATTGAAAACAATTCTATAGCTGCTAAGCTTTTGCCAGGCTTACCTCAGGGATGCAGTCATCATGGGTCACCACCCTCACTATGTCGTCCAGGGGCAGAAGGGAATTGCACTTGATTTCAGTGTAGACATTTTTCCCCTCTGTGCATGCTGCCAGCAACTCCACGAGGGTGATGTGGTAGGCTAAGGGGCCACTCTCATCCCCTCGGTCTCTCTCTGAACACATCATATGGAGAAGGATGGGAAATGATGCTCTATCATTGTAAAATATCAGCACATCTTCACCCCCATTTATCAACTGAAATGATAATAAGAGAGTCTATATAGCAGTGCAAATGTTCATCCTTGCAGTTATTTCCAAAGGCTTGGTCTATGTGGAAACACGTGTATATCTTTGTAAAAACATAGATAACATTGCAAAAGCAGAACCATAGCAAAGCAGGATAGCAAAAAGATCGTATTCATGTGTGGAGTGATTAATTATGAAAGTCATCAAAACCAGCTGAGGAGACATGGGAGAGGTACATGGCATTGAGAATATAAATGACACAGATGCCTGGAAGCTGTTTAATGAGTTAGCCACTGAAATTAAACCTGCAAAATATTCCAATAAAGTTACTTTCTTTCATTTCAAATGGTAGATGCCATTGCCAAGTATGAGAAATCACATAAGTCTCATTTTACTATGAATTAAAATATCCCCATCCCCTTCAATAGTGATGGAATAAGTAAGCAAGTACACATAACCAAATATAACTCTACAAGAATTTGCAGATTCCATTTGTTGTGGATATCAGTAGGGGATGGAGGTAAAAGCAGAAAAAGAAAAATACAAGCTTAAAAAAAGAGAAAGACAAAGAATGAATAAGTAGGAGCTTTTAGGAAATAAATTTTCCTTCCTGTTTTGTTTGTGTAACTAACTAACTAAAGTGGAGTTTCCAGCAGGATGTAATTTTATTGCTAAATCACCATAATGTCTTATTGTCTACTTGGGGGGGAAACAGTATTATTGTATTAAGGAATCCACTTTGCCGTGAAGCCCTGGCTGAGTTAACAGTGATGAGTTCTGGAGGTACTAACATTCCACTCCAGACTATCACTGCTATCTTCTCTCTCTCCCTCAACTGAAAACCCAGCCTCATGAGGTCTCAATTCTCGCCCTCCTATTCCTGGAAGATGCCCAGGCTAGTTATGTAAGAGGCTTCTGCAGAGAAGACAACTTTTGTCTTCCCAGGAGACAAACCCTCTACTTTGCTTTATGAGGCAGATAGCAACCCCAAACCACAGACAGGTCAGGACCTGCGCTGGCCTCAATTCTTTTTGTCTATTCTAGTACCATTTTCTACCCCCAGTGGGAAATATTTTGGTAGGTAACACAGATTACATAATTTTTTCTCTATTTTATTTGAATTGATAACATACTTAAATTGATAAGACAATTAATTGGCTTACACGGAAAGTTCTGCTGAAAGAGAATGTATTTGTGTCAAAAATGTATATATTAACATAAAATTATAAATATTTCTTTACATATAGAAACACGTCACCTAATAAATGCTATTGGACTTGCTTAACTATTTGCTGCTTTCCCACTTTAATTCTTTCCATGATGATTTTCCAAAATCAAATTAATTGCCACATTTCTAGGCAAAGGAGAACTATTATGAATGCAAATACAGATAGGTAAATTTTACAAATTTAAAATGCTCCTTAAATGTTTTATGACAATAATTTACATTAAAAATTCAGGACTTTACACTGAATTAACTTTGAAATTTCTATGGGGCAAGAGGGACTCACATTGTAACAATGCAGAAATTACTCCCATCCCAAATTTAAAGTGTATAATTATGAAAATTCCCCCAAATCAATATAATCCACTAAGTAACTGTTTGTAGATGGTTGAAAGCTGCTTTAATCCATCCAGGCCTTTAGAGAACCATTAGGTCACAGAGCAATGATCTACCCATCACATAGGCTCAAAGTATTCTCCAAAGTAGGCTTCCGAGGTGGTGCTAGTGGTAAAGAACCCACCTGCCAACGCAGGAGACATAAGAGATATGGGTTCAGTCCCCGAGTCAGGAAGATCCCCTGGAGGAGGGCATCGCAAGCCACTCCAGCATTCTTGCCTTGAGAATAGCATGGATAGAGGAACCTGGCAGGCTACAGTCCATAGGGTTGCAAAGAGTCGGACACAACTGAAGTGACTTGGAGCACACACGCATGCATTCTTCAAAGTATCACTTGGTTCCCAGTAAGTAACTCATTCACTGTATAAATCTGGTTCGGTGAGAAATATCATAATGAAGAGGGCAAAACAAATGGAGTACATCATCCATTTGCTTTTCTTAAATTTTTAACTGACTCTGAATAAGCGCTAAACTTCCAAATGCAAAAAGTCACTGACAGATAATTTCTATTAATTTCATTTCCTTCAAAGCCCTCTGTAAATAGTAGCAAAGAACATCCGTTTTAGGATTACAGGAACACAGTAATAAAGGCACTCGAAAAGCAGAGTTTAATCCATTTTTACTATATTTTGAAACTTAAAAATATAAAATTTAATCACTTTCATTTTAAATAATCTATAACATTTCATAGGATTTTACCCATTATTTAAAATACATAAATTCATTAAGGCTCAAAAAGAAAAATACACTCCTAGAAAATTATAACATCGTCTTATGATATGTCACTTCCCTAGACCTAAGCAAAATACATTTATGCTTAAGAGTTGTACTCAAATTATTTTCCAAACCTATGTTGTTGGGGGATTTTTTTCACTCAAAATTAACAGAAAACACGTATTTGAGCATATTGTTTATGTGAAGCTGGTAAAATGCAAACTGAGAACATACCTCGGTCATTACCATATCCTGGCATTTCTTCACGTATTTACCATCTGCTTTGACAATCGTCTGCAGAAACCTTAGGTACTCCACGTGGCGGCCGTGTGTCTCAATGCAGTGCACAAAGTGCTGGACAACCCTCTCGCTAATTTCATTGCACAGATGGTAATTGTTCATGAAGATGTGCCGCATGGTTTCTGCTTCAAGGAGCTACACACAGAGGAATGAGCCCTTGTAATTCTGACAAGATCAGTTTTCTATTTTACAGTAATACTTAGACCATATTACCTGGCTTGTGATCAGTTTTCTATTTTATGCAAAATTGTAGTGAGTTTTCTCTTCCACAAAATGCAATGCGATTATTCAGCATTTAAAAAATAAAAATAAAAAAACTGAGCTCACAAAGGAATTTAGTTGGAAAAGGGAGCTTATGATAAAGGTCAACAGGTTGGCAACAGTATTCTTGAGATTAATTTAATCATGTACTATTCAAACATGGCTCTTCCTTAGTATTCGCTGACACAGGTTTTACAGAGCAGAGGTAACTCCACCTTCGAGTTTTTCATATTTACTTACTTGTGGCATCACACTTAGTCTTTGCTGTACCTTATCTTTTTCCTGTGTACATAAAAATGAAGTTGCCATCTGCAGGTAAGATTTGTGTAATTTTTCAAGTTTTTTTAAATGTTCCCTTAATGGAAAGATACTTTCAGGAGAAGAAGCCCCTACAAGGAATAAAATGAGGTGATGAAGGTGAACATGGGGCCTCCCAGGTGGCACTAGTGGCAACAAACCTGTCCGCCAATGCAGGAAACTTAAGAGATATGGTTCAAGCCCTGGGTAGGGAAAATCCCCTAGAGGAGGGCATCGCAACCCACTATAGCATTCTTGTCTCGAGAATTCCATGGACAGGGGAGCCTGGTGGACTACAGCCCACGGGGTCGCAAAGAGTTGGACACAACTGAAGTGACTTAGCACGCACACAGGCACAAAGATGAATAAAATTCTATCCATTAATGTTGCTAAAAGAAATGATCCATGTCATTAATGGATAGAATTTTATTCGTCTTTGTGCATGTGTGCATGCTAAGTCACTTCAGTTCATGTTGATGTATGGCAAAGCCAATAGAGTATTGTAAAGTAAAATAAAGTAAATAAATAAATAAAAAGAAAGAAAACTACACACACACACAAAGAAATGACATGGACGCTTTACTATAAATACTATAAGTATTAGACATCACTCAAATACTTACACCAGGGGTTAAGAACAAATTCAGATGTTTATGGAGGAGAACTTGATTCTGTGGATTTCCCCGACAGAAATTCTGCAGGAATGTGTGAGCCAGATTCATTACTTCATTCATCTTCTCGTCGTTCTGGAAGTTAAAAAGTAGAACATGATACAGAGAAACACACAGAGCAAAAATACTATCAAAGAATATTTATATTTTTTTACACATGCATTTTTTCCTGTTTTCTTCACTGTTCTGTGGTCTTTCTGTGCCTACACCTCTCCCCATTTTGCAGATGTCTCTCCCCTCATCTTCATTCTATTAGCTGTTCTGCTCCCCTTTTTGTTTCACAGTCCATTTCTCGTTCTCCCCAATCTTCCCACGTGTCCACTACAATTTCCCATCGCTGTACAAAGCTGCCCCTTCTCCCCTGCATCTGTCCCCACACCTTCTCTGTCCCCCGGTTCCTCTCTCTCTGGCTTCCTCACTCTCCCCGGTTCTCTTCTGCCCTGCATTCTCCAATCCCTCTCTTTCCTTCCCTCTCTTGGACTTACCTTCTTCCAGTGTTTCAGAGTACCTGGAGCTTCCTGATCCCTCTGCTTTCTGTTTTTCCTCATTCTGCATCATCTCTATCCCCCCTGTTTCTCCAGCTCCTCCCTTTCTTCTCCAGGCACTTATCCCTCCTCCTCTGGCTCCTTTTGCTCCATCTCTCCTGCTCTCATTCCCTCTTCTCTCCACTCACTTGCCCTCTCTTCCCCACTCTGTAAATATACGTATTGAAGTTGGTCAAAAAGTTCATTCAGGTTGTTGCATAGCTGCTTATGATAATCTTGAACAAACTTTGGCCAACCCAGTATTTCTGACCTTCCCTCTATTTTCCACTCTCCTTTCTCTGTGCCTGCTTCTTTTGCTACTTACTTTGCCTCTTTTTTCCATCTCATTCTTTTCCTTTATCTCTTCACTTTCTGCCCTCCTCTTCCCCCACGCTGTTTGTTCCCTCTTTCTCAGCACACATACTCTTAAGTCGTTTCCTTATTCACTGTCCTTTCCCAAAGTCCTATGATAAAGTACTTCATTGCTAATAAGAATTTCAATAAGAAACTTGAGTTTCAAAACTCACAAAGAATGCAAAGTTTTCTTCTTAAAAGTTATCTTTTAGAATATCACTGAAACAATCCAAAATTTTTTTAGGCTAGGTCATGTGGCAATGTCAGATACACAAAATGGATTTATGTTTTGAGTCACAGTTTATATTAAAATAATTCAATGTTTTATTGTTTTCTTTTTTCCTAATCTGAGAGTCTAAATTTTATGCCATATATAACTAAACCAACAACCTAAGATCATTAATAGACTCATTTCCTCATACTTAAAATAGGGATGAACTAACTAGACTAATAATTATGTCCAAAAACTCCATTCCCATCTTGAAAATAGGAAGTTTTATTTCAAAATATACTAGTATTTTCTTTACATTTGTAGTCCAGGCATAGCGAAAAAACATCAAAGCAACTTCAGCTACAGGAACACTCAATTCACACAGAAAAGCCAGCCAGTACAGAAGAATGCCAGGGGCAGTTCTACTAGAATTGGTATTTCTTTGAAGCTGTCACCTTATGCTTTTTTGTTTGCTTGTTTATGAACAATCTAGTTATTAAAACTGAGAAAACCCCAGTGGGGGTTTTTCACTAGAAATAATTCTAAGACTTATATGGAACCACAAAAGACCCTTAATATCCAAAACAATCTTGAGAAAGAAGAGCAAAGCTGGACATCCTTGCTTCCTGATTTTAAACTATACTACAATGCTACAGTGATTCAAACAGTATGATGGTGGCACAAAAACAGACACAGAAATCAATGGAGCAGAACAGACAGCTCAGAGATAAACCCAAAAACATGTGGTCAGTTAACCTAGGAATGAGCTCTGAGAAAGATGATACCATATTGCATGTGCTTTTCAGTTATGTGTAGGAAAATTCTTCAACATTTTATTCAAATTTTATGTGATGCAAGTTAAAAATCACTTGGTTTAGATATTGGCCTAGATATTCTAGGCTGAGGAAGAGACTGGAGAAAATGTATCAGGAAAGAATGAAAAAGAAGACAAGCATACACCTTGGGGAAAAGAGAGCTTCTTAGTGTTGGTAAAATTGGACAGCTACATGCAAAAGAATCTACTCTCTTATACCGTATACGAAAACAGACTCAAAATGGACTCAAGACTTAAATCTAAGACCTGAAATCATAAAATCCTAGAAGAAAATACAGGCTGTATACTTTTGACATAGGTTTCAGCAACACTTTATGGATGCCTTCTCAGGCAAGGGAAACAAAAGCAAAAGTAAACAAATGGGACCTGATTTGATCAAATTAAAATTTGATTAAATTAAAAGTTTTGGCACAGCAAAGGAAACTATCAACAAAACAAAAAGCAAAATATTGAATGGGATAAGATATTTGCAAATGATATATCTAATAATGGGTTAATACACAAAAACTCATACATCTCAACATCAAAAAAAAAAAAAAAAAGAAAGAAAGAAAGAAAGAAATGGGCAAAGGCACTGAATAGACATTTTTTTTCCAAAGAAGACACACAGATGGCTATCAAACACATGAAAAGATGTTCAACATCACTATCAAGGAAGTGAAAGTCGCTCAGTTGTGTCTGACTCTCTGNAAAAAAAAAAAAAAAAAAGAAAGAAAGAAAGAAAGAAATGGGCAAAGGCACTGAATAGACATTTTTTTCCAAAGAAGACACACAGATGGCTATCAAACACATGAAAAGATGTTCAACATCACTATCAAGGAAGTGAAAGTCGTTCAGTTGTGTCTGACTCTCTGCAACTCCATGGACTATACAGTCCATGGAATTCTCTAGGCCAGAATATTGGAGTGGGTAGTCATTCCCTTCTCCAGGGAATCTTCCCAACCCAGAGATCAAACCCAGGTCTCCTGCACTGAAGGGGGATTCTTTACCAGCTGAGCCACCAGGGAAGCCCAATTATCAAGGAAGTGCAAATCAAGACCACAGTGAGATATCAACTCAAAACCTGTTAGAAAGACTATTGTCAAAAACAGCAACAAGTGTTGGTAAAAATTTAGAGAAAGGAGAACCCTTGTGCACTGTTGGTGGAGACATAAATTGGAATAGCCACTATAGAAACAGCATAAAGTTTGCTCAAAAATTAAAAACAGAACTATCATATGATCCAGAGGTTCCATTTTGAGTATTTTTCTGAAGAAAACAAAAACAGTAATTCAAAAAGATATATGCACCCACATGTTCACTGGAGCATTGTTTACAATAGTCAATATACAAAAGCAAACTAAGTCTCTATGAATGGGTCAAGAAGATGTGAGATATAAATATATATGTTACACACACACACACACACACACACACATATAGATAGATATACACACGATGGAATAATACTTAGCCAAAAAGAACAGAATCTTGTCATGTGTGACAACATTGATGAACCTTGAGGGTATTATGTAACTGAAATAAATCAGAGAAAGACAAACACTACATGCATGTTCACCTATATGTGGAGTCTAAAAGAGAAAACAAACAAGCAAACAAAACAGAAACAGATTTATAGATACAGAGAACAAACTGATGGCTACCAGAGTGGAGTGGGATGAGGGGATGAATAGGTGGGGTTAAGAGTTACAGACTTTCACTTATAAAATAAACTAGTTATAAAATAAACAAAGGATGTAATGTACAGCAGAGGGAATATAGCCAATAATATTGTAATAACTTTGTATGCTGACATCATTTTGTGATTATAAAAATATTTCAAATCACTCTGCTGGACACCTGAAACTAATATAATATTGTAAATGAGTAATATTTCAATAAAAATATAATAATAAAATAGAAAACCCACAAACATAAAATAGTAAAACACTCAACACTATAGTTATATTTTTAGAAAGAGACTTCATTACATGTCATATGCCTGTGTTACAATATCAAAGACATAATAATTTGAGTTATAAATACTAAGGAGTTAATATGCTTGGCTGCTTTTCAATAATTCTTTTACTGTATTCTCTGACATAGTTTGAATTATACCACCTTATAAATATACATATTAAAATGCAACTAAGTCAGACAGGGGGCAATTCAATAAGAGAAGTGAAAAGGCCAAGTGGGAAGGGTATATGGCCTGGCATATGTGGTTTCCAAGAGATAAACAGGGCATCTACTCGCAGATGGAGGTCAGAGCCTGAGTGAAGTGCAGAGGGCATTCATCAGGAGGAAGGAGGAACAGTGATGGGGGAAGTTGAGTTATAAACAGTATATTAATAAGTGAGTAATTATATTCACACACACATATATCCTCTAGATCTGTCTACTTAGAGGACCTGAAGAAGCAAAACCCCTACAGAAATAAGTACATTAGGTTCTCAGAATTTTCCTCCCAAATACCATTCTCCCCCAAATGGATCTGGAGCTACCTGAAGAAACAGCCAATTCCAGGTGGAACAAGAAAAATGCTAGGTGAGCTTGGAACATTTTAATGTGCAATTAAGTGATGACTCACTCGAAGACTGATGAGGCCATGTTAGAGGACAGGCAACTAACCCAAAGGGGCTCCACTGGCCCAATTTGGGACAGTCAAAATAAATAATGATAGAAACCCAATATAACCTATTACATGAAATGAGCATCCATGAGTCCATACTAAAATCAATAAATAAATAAAAGGTTTACTAAAAATAGCCAGCTAATGGAAGCTGCAGTATATAGCACAGGGGGCTCAGCTCAGTGTTCTGTGATGACCTATGGGGTGGGACACATGGGGAAGGAAGCTCAAACAGGAGGGGATATGTGTGTACTTATAGCTGATTCACGTTGTTGTACAGCAAAAATCAACACAACATTGTAAAGCTACTGTTTTCCAATTTTAAAAAAATTACTTAAAAGGTTAAAAAAAAAGAAATTTTAATCAAAAATGGAATATTTACTTAGTTTCAAAGAATTGTGCCACAAAATATTTATAACAGAGGAAAACTGAGTAGCTCACAGTGAGAATTCTGGCAGACACCATCTTCATCAAGTGACCCAAGTAAACATCACTGGTCACGAGGCAAATCAAAACTGCACGCTGTCTGATAGGAAGCGGTGGGAAAAACTTAAGTGTTACTCCTGTAACGTTCCTGCCAAAGATGCATAACTGAATTGAATCACGAGGCAAAGTCAGATGATCCAAATGAAGAGGCAGTCTGAAGAATAGCTGGTCTGTCTTCAAAAGTGTCCAGGTCATGAGAGGTCCAGCATGAGGAGGTTTAAATGGACATGACACCAAACAGCACCTGTTTCTGAAGTGGATCCTTTTGTCAAACAGTACGTGATTAGGATGATGGGGGCACGTGGACGGCTTGTGAGGATGAGATGGCAGCAGAGTGCCATGTTCTTTCTCAATCTGGAAGGGTGTTATGGGGTGATGTTCATCACAGGGAACACACACTAAAGGACCCAGGGGAGGTAGGGCATCAGGTTGGCAACTTACTTGCAAAGGGTTTGGGGAAAATATTAATTGCAACTTTGCTATACTGAAATTGCCTCAAAATTAAAAAAGGAAAACAGAACCTAAAAACTCACCTTTTCATAGGGTATCTGCAGCAGATCCAACACCACTGAATGGGCTCCCATATTCTTCAATAATCGTTGATGTTGATTGCGACACTTTTTGTTCTGGACACAGAGTTTACTGAGCCTAATCAAAATCTTTCCAAACAAGAAGAAAATCACCATAGAAAATACAATATTAAATATAATCAACAGGCAAAATTCTTTTGCCATGCAAATATAAACCCACATAAAACTAGTTGCTGACCTCCTTTACAATCCGGTAGTTGTTGCTCTTATTGCTGTCAATCTGAGGTTTCTTTGTTCCATCTTGCACTGGACTTAAAATGTTTGAGTCCTAAAATAAACACAAAGATGCATTTTATGTTCTGTATAGCTTCGTAATACATTTGGTTCTTTTGCAATAAGTAAGAAATACATTTTGAAATTATTTTGTGATGAATTTATTATTCAACTTAAATGTTTCTTTGGTACTTTTTCACCTCATAAAAAGCTCCTTGGCTTCAAGGAGTCATACAAATGACCACTTCCCAATAACAACCAAATTACAAGATCTGGGACCTCCCTGGTTGTCCAGTGGAATCTGCCTTCCAATGCAGGGATGTGGGTTCAATCCCTGGTTGGGGAACTAAGATTTCATATGCCATGGGGCAACTAAGTCCATAGCACATGCCTCACGGGAGTCCCAATGCAGCCAAAAGAGAAAAAAAAATTACAAGATCTATGGTATTGCTAATAATTAATGAGTAAGTTAGAAAGGAAAAGGAATAACAGGTAACATTCTCAGTGCATTTCCTTATGCTAAATGTATCAGACCTTATATGGCCCATAGAAAAAGGAATGGTAAAATTTCAGAGCATGGCAGGCAAAACTTTATTATCAGGGATAAACTGCTGGAAAAAAAAAGACTGAAGGAGCATATCATAATGAAGTATAATTTCAGAGATGAGAGGTAAAAACACCTTAACCCAAGAATTCTCTGCCAGGTTACCATGATATTCTTAAGAGTCATGGCTAGAGGCCGAACAACCACATATAGACCATGAAAATGAAAAAAAAAAAAAGAAGAAGAAAGAAAATGTAAATTAAAAATAATGTTTTAAATTAACAAGGTGTATTAATAGGACCTAGAACACCAGAAACATTTTATTATAACAACCATTATCTGCAGTAGCACAATAAAAGACAAATATTAAGGAGTGTACATATTTTAAGTACCAATTATTGGAGGCATCATATGAAAATAAAACCCAGTTATAATACAATCACCAAACATTTACTAATCCTTAATGCATGCCTGGTACTAGACAATGAGTGGATATAAGAAATAGAAGATGTGGTTCTTCCCACAAGAAATTACAGTCTACCTAAGAAAGCAGGGAGAAATATGAAAATAAAAATCTGAACTGAGCAGAATTTACTATTCACAGAGACAGAGAGAAGGAGACTAGATATAATTTTAGACAGCTTTATGAAGGAGGCAAGTTTAAGCCAAGGTCTTGAATGATGAAAACAATTCAGTTAAGTACAAGAGGCATGCGAAAGGGCAGGGGACATTGGTAGGTGAAGTCACCTTACTCAAAGGTGCTGTAGAAAGGAAAGCACAATGGTGTATAGAAAATGACGAGAACTGACAAAGCATGCTGCAAAAGTAGGCAATTAGGTGGAGTAGGGCCTGACCACCTCCCTGATTTACAACTAGTACAAAATTGCATTTGGGATGAATATCAAAGGTGGTTTTAAAAACACCCTGTATTCTTGACTACATTAAAGGTGCTGAGCTCTCACAGTTAAATGGGACGCCAATCTAAGCTTGCTGCCGCTGCTGCTAAGTCGCTTCAGTTGTGTCCGACCCTGTGCGACCCCATAGACAGCAGCCCACCAGGCCCCTCTGTCCCTGAGATTCTCCAGGCAAGAATACTGGAGTGGGTTGCCATTCCCTTCTCCAGGTAATCTAAGCTGAGGAGAAAGTAAAAAAAAAAAATATGAAGTTAATTGATACAATTTTATTTGTCCCTATTTTTCGTACTGCATTCCATGACAAATCACAAAATAAATTCAAACAAAGAAAGAAAAATCATTGTGTTTTCCTTGCTAGTCAAAGATTTCTGATCCAAGGTTTCAAGCAAGAGAGTGACTTGGTCAGGTATGGGGTTACCATCACTGCTCAGGAAGCTCCATGTTTCTCTTTGACTTTTCTCCAGGCAAACATCATCCAAGATGGAGGCTCTCAATCTGAACTCCATCTTAGCACGTAACTCTTCTCTCATTTTACTGAGCATAAGAAAATTCCCCTACATGATGCTGTCTCCTCTGCATTTGAAAATATCCAGTATCATCCACAAAACTGTCTGCATTCCCTGCTGTGTCTCAGAGAAAAAGAACTTTTGAAACTCAGATTTTTAAATTCCATCTCCCCCACCTTTTCTCTCTGATTCACCCCTGTTTCTGCAGGTGAAAAGTTTCTAATCTCTACTGATTCTTTCTGAACTCTGAAACCACAGCCCAAGTTGAGGCTAACTGAGCACTTTCCATGAAGGAAAGGAAGTCATCTTGCATCTTGGATTATTACCCCCACTAAGTTTCTCGAAAGAATAATCTACTGTACTAAAATTGTTTTATGTGTCAATGACTCAATGACTAAAATTGTGTTTAGCATCTGATTCTCTGGTTCACTACCATTGTCTTTAAAATCCACTTTGTTTTATTACGACAGGATACTCTCCAAGATTTTCTGACCATCTTGTCTCTTTCACTGAATTGAACTGGAACCACAGAAAGTCACAAATAAAAACGCTGAAAGCAGAACACTGTCCCTGTTACCTTCCAGGGTTCTGTCATCCACGTTAATAAATCCTAGGAAGGAAATGAAAGCAATCCAATTTCCATCCTAGGTAAACAAAAGAGAAAAAAGAATGGGAGATAGTATCTACAAGACAATAAACACTAAAAAATCCAAAAAAGTTACAGAAGAAAATGTAAAAATATATACGTAAGTGAGGCCAATGTATTACTAGAAGAGGGGAAGGGCCCCAGTGCCTCATATGAATGGAAGCTATTTGGATGGAAGAGGTTGGAGGTCACGGCATGAGAGAAACAGGGTTTCTACTTGACAGAAAAAATAATTTATTGATGAGAAGTAGACATTGCAAAGGTAGAAATATAATTAAATTTCCTTTTTCTGATCACAAAGTTGAAGGCTGAATTTAAAAAGGCCATATTCATTTTTTTCTGAAAGAGAAAAAATATTAGAGAAAACTAAGTTTGTATTCCAATCCAAGATTAAGATGTTACCAAGTCTAAANTAGAAATATAATTAAATTTCCTTTTTCTGATCACAAAGTTGAAGGCTGAATTTAAAAAGGCCATATTCATTTTTTTCTGAAAGAGAAAAAATATTAGAGAAAACTAAGTTTGTATTCCAATCCAAGATTAAGATGTTACCAAGTCTAAAGACTGACAAAGCTCCTAAGGTGGAAAGGAGATCTTTCTGATATATTTCAACTTTTTAAAAAATCAGTCAAATATACAGGCAAAGCTTTGGCAGATATATTTAAGCCTATTTTTCAAGCAGCAGTCTGCAGCAAAAGCAACTGTCTTGTTTTAAGAAAAGTAATCTCAGGGAAGATGTACTACATTACAAAAGTTATGCTCTTTAGTTCTGCCCAAGGGAAGATGTAGATAATGCTAAACTTCCTAAGTATGGAAATTATAAAGAAAAATTATTTTAATTTAAAATTGCCAGCAGTCAACAAAGGAGGCAATGCTGGAGAATTCAATGAAAGGCCCCTTTTAATTTCAGAAAATAATTCAATGTAATTAAACCGAACAAAATATTAACTCATAGAACATGTGGATGATCCCAAAGCAGTGATCAGGGGAATTTAAGAAATATGTAAACTATATAACTACAGTTAGGTTTTATTTTCTTATTTAATGCCAAGATGCTCCAAATAAAGTTGCCCTGTCTTCCTCCAGAAAGCAAAGAAATTGATTATATATATATTTTATATCCTATACCTCTTTGTCTCGAGGTTAGTGGCCAAATCTACAAAGTCCTGGCTTTATTCTAATGACAACATATTAGTAAAGTGTAAAATGTAGAAGTGTAATTTATGCAGAATCCCAGAGTTGAGGAGGCTCAGGAAAAAAATGTGTAACACTGAGAGCAGTGCCATGCTTATAGTAAATACCTAAATTATGCTTTTGACAACAGCGATGAAGAAAGGCACTGCAAAAATACTTGTACTTTGCTGTAATTGTTTCCTATCATCTCGAAGAATTTGAATTTATTTCCTCTAATGGAATATGGGAACCACTTAGTCAAGTGATTTTATTGAGGCAGCTAGATTTTTAATGGCATCGTATATACTGTAACATACTTTAGCCACCTGATGTGAAGAGTCAACTCATTGGAAAAGACCCTGATGCTAGGAAAGATCAAGGGCAGGAAGAGAAGGGTACAACAGAGGATGAGATGGTTGGATAGTGTTACCAACTCGATGGACATGAGTTTGAGCAAACTCAGGGAGATAGTGAAGGGCAGGGAAGCTTGGTATGTGGCAGTCCACGGGGCTGCAAAGAATCAGACATGACTTAGTGACTGAACAACAACAGTAACATAAAGCAGTATATTCTGAAACATCATAGCAAGGATAGTTTAGGAGGGTCTAGAAATTAGATGGTCAGCATGGATCTAGACATGCTCAGAGTGAATACCTAAGGAAATACTGGCTCTGAACATCACATTGATCCCACACTTATTTTGCATCAGGCAAGGAAACTCTTTTTAGATAAATAGCAAAAATGATATAAAGAAAATAATATTGTATGAATCATATGGTGAACTAAACATGGACACAAGTTAATGAGGATCTGACTCCTTAATTTGAACAAGGTCAATCATGCTTTTAAAAAAGAACTTTCCAAATCCTACAATGTAGAAACGCCTACATCTACCACAGCTGTGATTAAAATAGCTCAGTGCATTTCTTTGCTTTGTCCCAACCCCAGTGAAGTGAAAGGATGTCCTTCTTCAGCAATGTTATCAAGTCAGCAAGACTGGAAAGCATTCTACTCACCATCTGGATCCCTAGCCTTCTCTTGTATCTACTACTCAACCAAATCAGTGGCATCATTTACCAGTCACCCTCCTCCCAACTTCAGATGTCAAATGCCACCCTTTCTCCTTCTTACCTCCCTCCAAAACACACTAAAAAAAATCTAATAATCAGACTTTGATGCTTGACTGACTAACCAGATTATAATTTAATTGAAGCTCTTCATATTAAATATCACCTCCTTCAGACAACTGAATAAATGATAGCCCTGCCGTGGGAGGAAGAAGTATGTTTTTCTCCCATACACCTAAAAGTTACACCACATACCAGCCATTTATGATGATATTCAAGGGGTTACAGAAACTCTTACATCATCCTGAATCTAATTATCTGACCTTGGCAGTAAAGCTAATACAGACCATCATGGGGTCATGATTGACAGTTTCGCCTTCCCTGGTTGATGCCTAGGGCTGCTTTAAGACTTGATGAAGACATTAATACTGGCAGGTAACCTTCCTCCAGATTTCCCTCAAGCTAGGCACAAATTTTGACTCTTCTAGAGGGTAAACCATACTCTCAGTCTTACTCCAAACCTGTTTGCTTTCTCTTTGTCCCAAGACAATACAAATATTGACTTTTTTTTATTCATTTGATGTCATTTTAATTAGCATTTGATGATGTTTAATCAGATGTCCTAGAAAACACCGCAAATCTCTTTGACTATCAGCATCTCTGATAAAGTAACAAAAAAGTGTGTGCTACTGGAGTGTTTTCTCATTGCTTAAAGTGATACTTAGAAAAATAGGGAATGTACTGATGATAGGTATGTTCAAAGTAAACTAAGAGCTGTTTCCATAGGTGTGCAATAAGAACCCAGTATAGCACAGAAGAAGGCAATGGCAACCCACTCCAGTGCTCTTGCCTGGAAAATCCCATTGATGGAGGAGCCGGGTAGGCTCCAGTCTGTGGGGTCGCTAAGAGTCAGACACGACTGAGTGACTTCACTTTCATGCACTGGAGAAGGAAATGGCAACCCACTCCAGTGTTCTTGCCTAGAGAATCCCAAGGACGAGGGAGTCTGGTGGGCTGCCGTCTCTGGGGTTGCACAGAGTCGAACACGACTGAAGCAACTTAGAAGCAGCAGCATAGCACAGTCAGGTACAATACTTTTTACATAATACCTTCTATAATACTTTGGGGGTTTAATCGCTCAGTCGTGGCTCCTCTGTCCATGGAATTTTCCAGGCAAGAATACTGGAGTGGGTTGGCATTTCCTTCTCCAGGAGATCTTCCTGACCCAGGGACTGAACCCGGGTCTCCTGCATTGCAGGCAGATTCTTTACCAACTGAGCCACCAGGGAAACTATAATACTTTTTAATATGATCTTCAGCAGTATTATGTAAAATGTAGAAAGGAAAGGCAACCCTTTAGTTAGCACGGTGACCAAGAATAACATAGCACTGTTCAGGAAGTGAAAACAGCAACGCAACAGAACCTGACATATGTGAGGGAAGCAACCCTAGTTGCAGGCATCTCAGAGCAAACCCCGATGCGGCTGGGGGAAGAGGGCTCCATGGCCAGAAGCGGGGGAAGAAACCAGCACTTTCTCTTCAACTCCCTCTTTAGCAAGCAGTCATTACAGAAACATTTTCTGGCCCAATGCCATAGGTATGCTCTGATTTGAATGAATCAACTTCTATAATTTCCTCGTAAGCCACTTGCTAAGGGAAAAAGAAAAACATACTCCTCACTACCAATGAGGCAGGAGCTAAATGGGCCTCAGGGTGAACAGCTGGTTTCTCCCCTGTGGGCAGATACTCTAAAATAGCAGGAGCAAGAGAGGAGATGAGCCCTGTCCAGGTACGAGATAGGGACCACATATTTCTCATTCTCGAAGTCAAGGAGATCTCCCTGACAACATATGCACAGAAAGGCCCCTTGGAGATCAAAAGAGAGGGGACATCACATTTTAGTAAGTGATATCAACCTACCCACAGGCCCCTTTACTAGAATCCATCTTGGCTAAGAGCTGTGTGCACACATGGGAGGACCCTGAGACACACCAAATATGGACTCGGAACCAGGCAAGGCAAGATGACTGTCCAAAGGAAACCCAGAATAAATGCCCCATAAAAGGGATTCAAACCTCCACGAGGGCACGACTTTCTCTCTGAGATCACCTATGTGTCTACTCACACGTATTCTTTCCTTTCCATAAAACGCTTTACTTCTTTCACTACTTTCCATCTCTATGTGGAAATTCATTTCTACACAGCTGACGGGCCAGGGCCTTGTCACTGGCCACTGGTCCCTTCAGGTCTAGTCGTGTGGCTTCAGTGCTCTCACTGCTGAGGACTGACCTCAATCTCTAGGAAGCAACTGAAACCCTGCTTCAAGCTGTTGCAGGCCAAAGCCACGCAAGATCACCAAATTCAAATGAAATTGAGAAGAAATGGCAAAGTGGAAAAAATGAATAAAATAGTAACTTTCTCTACAACATGAAGGGAAATAACAAAACAGCATTAATTTTAAATGCAGGCCAGCAGACAAGAGGGAGAAAAAGATTCTTATCCTGGAAATAATTCAAAGAAACCAATTCAGGAGATAAAAGTACTACATTTAAGAATCTGCATTATAACCAAATAGAATGAGGATGTGTATAAGTAGCATTTGGCTCAGGCCTAAAAATTAGTTTTCAGCTGCATGTCTTGTGAAAGGACTTATTAAAGTGATACTCATGTGCAGAAATCACCTTCAGTAACATCAGCTCAGACATAAAGGACAGAAACATGTAATCTGATATAAACAAGTAAAATAAACATACAAGGAGGTCAAGGGAAAATACAGAAAATGAAGAAAACAAATTTCATAAAAAGAAAATTCATGCAAGCACTCTCCCAAATAAATGGATAACAGTTCTCTATCCAATTACCATAGAGCCCGCATAAGTCAGATCATCTAGGAAGATTCTGTCTGAAACTCATGGACACTTTCTGTACCCAGCCATGAAGGTTAGACATTCAATCAGTTACTTTTGCCAAGAGTCAGCTGGTCAATCACAAGTTTTGCCAGAGAAATCAAGTTTATATAAAAGTATTTCCCTGCTATGCAGAATCAAAGTCCTAACACTTGGGAAAGCATAGCTTTCTTTCAGGATATCTTTCTAGAGGGAACAGCCTCCTTGCCTGTTTGCCTCATCAAAGAAAAAAGATCAGAAGTGGTCGGCAAAGAATGTAAACTGGGCTTTGCTTTTAAAGANAAGGAAGGAACTCAATTCATTCTCTCAGAAAGGTAAACCTGCAAACTAAAATTTAAATACCTGTGAGGAAAGCGAATGCTAAGGTAGATAACAAAAAAACAAGTAATGAGACTCTGTCATTCCCAGGGAAATGAAACAATTAAGAAACCTTCTGAAAGGACCCCTGTGTGGCTGCCGCATGGTCAGGAGGACCCACAGCATCCCTTGGCACGGATTAGGCAGAGTCTTACTGGGAAAGGGAGGTGGGGCGGAGGGGAGTGGGGGAGACGCAAGCCAAAGGTCAGCAGAGAAGGGAAGGCATGTGTCCCCCAGCCTTCAATCACCCCAGAGAGGTGTGACTGTCCTGCTGGACGCCATCCCAGGTCTACATTTCTGACAAACAACCTCCGCCCCTTCTTAGCACAAGTTCTCACAGGGCAAGTTGGAGAGTAAGGGGTCTCNCAGCAGAGAAGGGAAGGCATGTGTCCCCCAGCCTTCAATCACCCCAGAGAGGTGTGACTGTCCTGCTGGACGCCATCCCAGGTCTACATTTCTGACAAACAACCTCCGCCCCTTCTTAGCACAAGTTCTCACAGGGCAAGTTGGAGAGTAAGGGGTCTCGGAAGGCAATGGCACCCCACTCCAGTACTCTTGCCTGGAAAATCCCATGGATGGAGGAGCCTGGTGGGCTGCAGTCCATGGGGTTGCTAAGAGTCAGACACGACTGAGCAACTCCACTTTCACTTTTCACTTTCGTGCATCGGAGAAAGAAATGGCAACTCACTCCAATGTTCTTGCCTGGAGAATCCCAGGGGCGGGGGAGCCTGGTGGGCTGCCGTCTCTGGGGTCGCACAGAGTCGGACACGACTGAAGCGATGCAGCAGCAGCAGAAGGTATACAAAACATCCTGGGCACCAAGCAGTCTGGATTTAGGTGCCTGCTATTTGCAGAAACTGATCAGGATTACCAGCTGAGGCCCATACAAATGAGACTCCTCCTGCTGACAGGCAAGAGCCAGGGGTCCGCATGAGAAGTCAGATCAGTGCAGGGCCTCTTGGGAGAGAAGCTCCTGCCCCATCCCCCCACCGGCACTCCAGCAAACAGCCAGCCAGCTTGCTGCCTTAGGCAACCCAGAGTAAGCCCCCAGGGATACTTTCTAGTTAATTCTGCCCCTTACATCACATACCTATTAAAAGGACAAAAAAATTATGACGTGAAAACACGCAGATAGCAATCTTGAATGCAGAGATATGAAAAAAATCAATTAGAAACTCCCAAAGAAAAAAATCGTCCTTGATGGAAAAACTAGACGGTTTAAACATCAGACTTTAGATTGTGAAGACTGTAAGTTTTTTGTTTCTTTAATGTTAGTCACTCAGTGTGTCCAACTCTTTGAGACCCCATGGACTACAGCCCACTGGGATCCTCTATCCATGGAATTTTCCAGGTAAGAATACCGGAGCAGGTTGCCATTTCCTTCTCCAGGTGATTTTCTGGACAGGGATTGAACCTGGGTCTCCTGCACTGTAGGCAGATTCTTTATCATCTGAGCCAGGAGAGAAGCTCCCCACTCCATACCCTTTTTTTTTTTTAAAGGAGCAGGCAACCATTTGTAGAGATAAAGCTATATACAGACACAGACACAGAAGCACAATCACTGTGAAGGGAAATTAACAACCAAAGTATTTAACACAAGTGGGAACTTCTGTTAGAAGTCCTGTGATGCCTCCACGGCTTGCTTTTCGACTCTTTATAAAGAGATGGATGAGCATAAAGGGCAATCCTAATCTAACCCACACAGATCTGACTTCCTGAGTTAATCCCTCCTTCTTATATTGAGAAGTCAACATGCATTTGAATGTGATGAACTAGTAATGCTACAGAGACTGTCAACTTGTTATACCCTAGCTTTTAAGTTTTCAGCAATGATGCCCTTTTTAATGCCCTTGAAAGTAAGTTAATAGGGAAACCCTGTAAGACATAATAGGTAATAAAGTTCATATGTACTAGGGATGCAATGAGCTTACTAGAAGACCCAATCTACCCCATCCTCCACCGTGTTTATACGAGATCAACTACAATACTAGGATAATTTTGGCTACACTGAGATTTGGTAGTGTTAGTAGGTGGATTATCAGAGCTTCCCAGGTGGCTCAATGGTAAAGAATTCACCTACCAGTGCAAGAGATGTGGGTTCCATCCCTGGATCAGGAAGATCCCCTGGAGGAGGAAATGGCAACCCACTCCAGTATTCTTGCCTGGAGAATTCCATGGACAGAGGAGCCTGGCAGGCTGCAGTCCATGGGGTCACAAAAAGTCAGACATGACTGAAGCAACTAAGAAAGGCACAGCAGTTCAGTTCAGTTATTGACCCAAATAAACAAAATTTACCACTGAGGGGGAAAAAATACTTTTATGCTATTGGAAATATTTCTTATTACCACAATGAAGACTCACTGTACTGTTATCTGGTTTTCTGACGTCTAAGCAGGCACAAAGTTAGAACATTATGAGCTGTTTTAAAACAATGGCAATCATCTTGTGTTTAGAGCCTTTGTAAAGATTTACTACACAACAAAGGATTATTATCTGTACTGGCTTGCCAGAGTGTGTGCTGCCTGCTACTGGCTGTTTCCATTGATATTGTGATATATTTCATCCTGTTTACAATAAATTGTCACTATCTCTGGCAGTTGGTTCATTGCATAACATAGATTATTTGGCTGTGTACAAGTTAGTAACTCTGTAGTCTCTCACCTTTTTCTCCATATATTAATTCATTAGAAATGTACCATTCTCCTGGCTTCTCAGCTCTTCTTATGTCCATTTCTACTTTAGCCTCCCGAGCTCATGCTCACCTATAGGCTCTTTTTGCTGAGCCATCCTTCCCCCAGATCTTCAAGGGTTCCCAATCTCCAGCCACTTCAAATACAAACCACTTATTCCTATTGAATTCTGCTTCTCTTGTGATTATTTCTGAATTACTAGCTAACAAAATCCTCCCAACCTTTTAAAACAGTGAAGCCAGGCTTCCCTGGCACCTCACTGGTAAAGAATTCACCTGCCAATGCAGCGGAGGCGGGTTTGATCCCTGCCTGGGGGAGGAGCCCACTTGCCACACAGCAACTAAGCCCGCGTGTGCCATAGCTATTTCAGGCTGTGCTTTAGAGCCTGGGACCTGCAACTCCGGAGCCCTCGAGCCACAACCACAGAGGCCCATTTGCCCTAGGGCCCATGCTCAGCAACAGGAGAGGCCACGCAATGAGAAGCCACTACCACACTGGAGAGGGGCCCCTGCTTGCCACCACTATTGGAAAGCCCGCGCAGCCCAAAGAGCCAGCTCAGCCATCAATAAATAAAACGGTGAAGTCTTCTCCACACAGTCACGCCCACACTGATCTCTCCCTTTTCTGTGATACAACAGTTCAACATTTAATCATACATTTGTCATACTGTTTTCTGGGTGTTATTCTGTGTGTGTTATCTTTGAGAGCAAGCATCATATCTCAAATATTCGATTTGCTTCCATATATCAAATGTTAAGAAAGGAAACAAGAAATTCAGGTGTGTACAAAGGTATGGAAGCATGATGGTGAAGGGATAAAGTTGTACCTTTAGCAGAATGTTCAAAAGAAGAGTGGTGCTCTGGAGAAAATATGAAAGCAATCAAGGAGAGCAGGTTCAGACATGGTCTGATCATGCCTGTGTGTTCAGTCACTTAAGTCGTGTCCAGCTTGCTGTGACCCAATGCACTGCAGTCCACCAGGCTCCTCTGTCCATGGGATTCTCCAGACAAGAATACTGGAGTGGGTTGCCATGCGCTCCACCAGGGGATCTTCCCAACCCAGAGATCAGATCGAACCTAAGTCTTCTATGTCGCCTGCACTGCAGGCGGGTTCTTTACCACTGAGCCACAGAGGAAGCCCCAGATACGGTTCACACTGACTCAAATCTAGCATCAGCTAAAAGATCTTACAAGGATAAATATATGGGTTCAAAATACAGAGAGTTTTCTACTTTTAAGAACTGCCTAAAGTAGAAATAAAGAGAAGTCCCTCTGATTGCACAACATCCAGAAATGATAGATAAAAACATTTCAACTCTCTCTCTCTTTTTGTTTTTGACTGCACTGTGTCTTCGCTGCTGCGAGCAATGCAGCGGGTGGCGGCTACTCTTCCTTGCAGCGCGTGGGCTTCTCACTATGGGGGCTTCTCCTGCTGCGGAGCTTGGGCTCTAGAGCACCTGTGCCTCAGTACTTGCAGTGTGTGCGCTCAGTAGCTATGGCACACAGGCTTAGTTGCCCCGCAGCATGTGGGAGCTTTCTAGGCCAAGGATCAAACCCATGTCCCCTGTACTGGCTGGCGAATTCCTAACCACCGGACCACCAGGGAAGTCCTCAACTATCTCCTACTAGTAAAGAGAAAGAAACAAGCGGAGGCCAGAAACCAGGAAAAGACATGACATTTCCAAATGATAATCAAGCACTGACCCATCTGTTGGCCTTTAAGGGCATCAGCCAAAGTTGATAACCAACAACTGAGTTTTAACTTGTCACACAGACACACACACACACACACACACAACTCAAAGATCTGGGCACAACTGAGTGACTTTCACTTTCACTTTGTGTGTTGTTAGACTCTATGGGTTTTGGCAAATGTGTAATGCTATGTATAGTATCATACAGAAGAGTTTCATCACCCTAAAATTCCTCTCTGCTCTACCTGTTGTTCCTCTCTTTTTAATCTCTATACCCCAGAATCTCTGAGGAGCCCATGATCATTTTACTGTCTCATGTATAGTTTTTCCTTCTCCAGAATACAGTTGGAGTCATACAGTATGTAGCTTTTTCAGGCTTCGTTGTTGTTCGGTTTTTCACCCGTGTCTGACTCTTTGCAACCCCATGAACTGCAGCATGCCAGGCTTCCCTGTCCTTCACCATTTCCTGGAGCTTGCTCAAACTCTAGTCCATTGAGTCGTGATGACATCCAACCATCTCATCCTCTGTTGACCCCCTTTCCTCCTGCCTTCAGTCTTTCCTAGCATCAGTGTCTTTTCCAATGAATCAGCTCTTTGCATCATGTGGCCAAAGTACTGGCACTTCAGCATCAGTCCTTATGAATATTCAGGGTTGATTTCTTTCCAGATTGACTGATTTGATCTCCTTGCTGTCCAAAGGACTCTCAAGGGTCCTCCAGCACCACAATTCTAAAGCATCAGTTCTTTGGCACTCAACCTTCTTTTTTCAGACTGGCTTCTTTCATTTAGCAATATACATTTGAGGTTCTTTTGTGTCCTTTTCGTAATCTGTAAGCACTTTGAATACTAGTCTGTTATCTGAGTACACTAAAGTTTATTTATCCCAATTCTTCTATTAAAAGACCTCTGATTGCTTCTAATTTGGGGCCATTTTGCGTAAAGCTGCTGTAAACATTTGGGTGTAGGTTTTGAGTTGGTATCTTGGGGGCTGAAAGATGGCATGTTTTGCTCCTTACAGTATGTGGGATTACCTCAACCTGTGGCCAGAGGGTGCTGTGAGCCTGAGATGTCTGAAGGCAGGAGTCTGATTAGCGCCCCAATCTTGGTATTTGCTTAGAGTTAACTTGTCTTTCTGAGTTGCTGAGTTACTGGCATTTGTCTTCAGAGAAACTTACCATGTTCCCCAGAAGCTTAGAACTCTTTGATCAGGTTTGAGGTTACTTTTCTTACTTGGTAGATGGAGGGTGAGACAGAGGGTGACCTATTTGGATGCCATCACTGACTCAATGGACATGAGTTTGAGCAAGCTCTGGGAGACAATGAAGGACAGGGAAAACTGGCATGTTGTGGTTCATGGGGTCACAAAGAATCAGACATGACTGAGCGACTAAACGACAACAGCAATAACAGATGGAGGGTGGGGTCTTTTAGAGTTGTCCTCCATTTCCAGTGAGCCCAGAAATATACTTAAAATAGGCTTTGTATCTAGGACCTAGTGGTTTTGTCATAGGAGGGCCATTTGAGTTTTAACTTGGCTACCTTTGTAGAAGTCCTTGGGAATACGCTTATTTAGATATTTCATAATTTTAAAAGTGTATTATGAACTTAGATTCCTTGGAATATGTGAATTCCTCTGGGGTTTGTTTAACCCAAAGAAGATTTCATTTGCCTTACAGAGCCACTTTAGTATATGACATTTTGTGAATATGTTAATCAGAGTTTTTGACTTGGAACTTTTGGGGCCTTTTACTAGTGGGAATTCTAGTCCCAAATCTTGAGTGCAAGTGCACTTGTCTTGAGCTCAAGAGAGTTTTTCTCCCCATTTTGGCTTTGACCAAGCCAAAACAGGTACCCCTTTGTTCTTCTATAGGCCATGCGTTTCCCTGGTTTATCCCTGTGGGTGTTTCCTTTAGGTACTCCTGGTTCTGACACAGGTTTCTGGTCAGACCTTCCATCTTCCCTGGGATCCAGGCTTTGTTTCCTTTCTGTTCTGTGTGTGTGAAGTGAAAGTGAAAGTCGTTCAGTCATGTCCAGCTCTTTGTGACGCCATGGATTGTATAGTCCATGGTATTCTCCAGGCCAGAATACTGGAGTGGGTGGGTAGCCTTTTCAACAAAAAGCAAAACCTGAAATAAACTATGAACTTCAGTTAATAATAATGTATCAGCATTGGCTTATCAGTTGCATCAAATGCACCATATTAATTAATTTACCACTGGTGGCACCAGTGGTAAAGAACCTGCCTGCCAACGAAAGAGACATAGGAGACTCAGTGTTGATCCCTGGGTCAGGAAGATCCCTTGGAGGAGGGCATGGCGATACACTCCAGTATTCTCGCCTAGAGAATCTCATGGACAGAGGAGCCTGGCAGGTTACAGTTCATAGGGTCTCAAAGAGTGGGACATGACTGAAGCAACTGTTCTTCCATGCACGCTAATAATAGAAAAATGAAGAGAAGGAAGGAGGGGATGTATAGCCATTCACTATACTTTCTGCACAATGTTTCTGTAAACCTAAAACTGCTCTAAAAACAAAGTCTATTAAATGAAGATACGAGCTCATAATCAAAGATGACCAAATAGATAATGAAACAAGTGTAAAAGGCATAAGAAATTCACAAGTACTTCAGATCCTGGAATTAGTACTACATACAAGGCCATAAAACAGCCACATGGAATCACAAAAATTAGTGACAACAGATAATAAAAATGACCAAAAAGATTTTTTAATCAAATCATAGGTGTGATAAAGTATAATGGCTGAAATTTTTAAAAGTTAAGAAGTGAAGTTAACTACAAATAAGACATAGCTGAAAAGCAACTCAGACAAGTCTAAAAAAATTATTCAAATTCAGCACAAAGTCTCAGGTATGAGAAATATAAAAAAGAAACTAATTGATATGAAAAAATAATAAGGTTTAAGTAACATGCCAAGAGTCAGATACGAATGAAAAGACTGAGCAGTTGTAAGATCAGAATCAAAGCACCACTATTCAATACGAGGTTTCCCTCTTATCTAAGTTGGAAAAGAATCTGCCTGCAGTGCAGGAGACCTGAGTTCGATCTCTGGGTTGGGAAGAGCCTCTGGAGAAAGAAATGGCAACCCATTCCAGTATTCCTGCCTGGAGAATCCCATGGAGCCTGGCAGGCTATAGTCCATGGAATCACAAGAGTTGGACACAACTTAGTGACTAAACCACCACGTTCAATACACAATAAACTTCTCAACAGCAGTAATGCTGCCAGAAGACATGGAACAATATCAACACAAGTGGAAGAAAATAACTCGCAAATGATAAAATGTTTTTGTTTCTAGTTTTAAAAAGTTTAAAATTTATATGTCTCTAATAAAATAGACTTAAAACATGTAAATGTCAAATTGATAAGTTTACCACTATGTGAGAAATGTAAGCAAATCTCTCTCAATTATGGCTACATCAAGAAAACAAAGACATTGTGAACAAATGTATGGATACCTAGTTGGGGGGAATATGGGAGGAACTGGGAGACTGGGATTGACAAATATACACTGTTGATACTATGCATAAAATAGATAACTAATGTTGTTGTTGTTCAGTCACCCAGTCTTATCTGACTCTTTGTGACCCCATGGACTGCAGCAGGCCAGGCCCCTCTGTCCCTCATCATCTCCTTAACTTTGCCCAAGTTCATGTCTATCGTCTCAGTGATGCCATCCAGTCATCTCATCCTCTGAAGTCCTCTTCTCCTTCTGCCCTCAATCTTTCCCAGCATCAGGTAGTTTTCCAATGAGTCAGCCATTCTTATCAGATGACCAAAATACTGGAGTTTCAGCTTCAGCATCAGTCCCTCCAATGAGTATTCAGGGTTGATTTCCCTTCAGATTGACTGGTCTTATTTCCTTGCTGTCGAAGGGACTCTCAGGAATCCCCTCCAGCACCACAGTTCAAAGGCATCAACTGGTCATCTTCTCTATGGTCCAACTCTCACAACTGCATGTGACCACTGGGAAGACCATAGCCTTGACCATAACTAATGAGAGCAGAGCGTAACTACTGAGAACGTACTATACAGCAGGGAACTCTTACTTAATGCACTCTGGTGATCTGAAAGGGAAAGAAGTCCAAAAGGGAGGGGATGTATGTATGCTAATTCATTTTGTTGCACAGTAGAAACTAATTGAACATTGTAAAGCAACTATACACCAATAAAAATTAATTTTTAAAAAGTCTGCAGAGCGTGAAGTTCGGAAGCATCAAATCCGATTGGCTGGGCTGCTGAGCTGGCTCCGCCTCCCCCAGGGCCTGCCCCTCCAGCACCTGCTGCACACCGGGCCCTGAGCACCAGGGAAGGACCCGGGTGGGCGTGGCAGCCCTCAGTTCCGTAATTAATCAGCATTCTCACCCCCACTTGGTAATTTAAGAAACCCTAGAGTGGCTCTGCCCTATGCTCAAGTACAGGTGCTGATTGTACCCCTCCTGGGTGTCCCTCCCCCTCCATATCTCACGGGCGCTCCAGAGCCACCCCCAAAGAGATGCCTTGAGATTCTCAATGCAGCCATGCCTTGGGCTGCCTTGGTGCTGCCACACTCCAGGCTCTCCTCCTTCCACAACCTTCTGTGGCTTTACAGCACCCTTGGAGCCAACAGAGACTGTGTCGAGAGGGCACTGGTGGCCCGACAGCCTGGCCTGGCATGGGGCAGCGGGAGTGGGGCACGATTGGGTGACCACCCCAGACATTTGGCCTTCTCCCTCTGGCTGCCTTAGAACCGTCCCTACATTAGCAGTTTGCTTGGTATGCACTTTGTTCTTTTCTTTGGATTTTTTTTTTTACTTTTCCACTTTGACATTGCATTTCCTGACAGAAGGACTCAGGTTGTCTGAAGTCACTGTGCAATGCATCTCAGTCCACGTAGCGATGGTGCCCTTGGTCACTCTCTCTAATTATGTCCCTCCTCTGTCACTTCCTTCACTGGATGGAAGAAAACCAAGCTATGGCTCCCCTCGCCCAGACCTCCCCTCCTGTCCCTTCAGCAGTTTCCCCGTGGGAAAAATCAGTGAGTACGAATAAAGACACTAATTGAAAAAAAATAAAAAGTTGAACAAATGAACTTCATAAATAAAACTGTGACCATGAAAAAAGAGAGAAAACAAAATTATTAGTGAGTAGATGGATGATTTAAATACAATAAGCTCGATTTGCTAGTCACATATAAGGAATCCTATACCCATTCACATTCTACTCGAGCATGAGAAGATAGTTCTAAAACCTGAAGATATAATAGACCATAAAGCACTCCCAACAGATCTTGGGAGAACTGGTTATGATGATAAACCACATTCTCTTGTTGTGTGTTAATTAAAGGTTCAATAGTCAAAGAAGTGTAAATTTTGCAAGTATATTTGGAAATTTAAAAATTCACTTTCAAGTAACTATTCTGGGCCAAAGAAGAAATCATAATGAAAAATTTTAATATCTAATATTGAACAATAATAAAAATTGTTGCTGTTCAGTCACTAAGTCGTGTTCATTCTTTGTGACCCATGGACTAGAGCAGACCAGGCTCTTCTGTCCTCCACTATCTCCCAGAATTTGCTCAAACTCATATGCATACTAACTAACCATCTCATCCTCTTTTGTTTCCTTTTCCTGTTGCCTTCAGTCTTTCCCAGCATCAGGGTCATTTCCAGTGAGTCAGCTCTTTGCATCAGGCAGCCAAAGTATTAGAACTTCAGCTTCAGCAACAGTCCTCGTTTGATCTGCTTGCAGTCCAAGGGACTCTCAAGAGTCTTCTCCAACACCACAGTTCAAAAGCATCAATTTCTTGGAGCCTTCTTTATTTGCCAACTCTCACATCTGTACACGACTACTGGAAAAAACATAGCTTTGACTATATGGACCTTTGTTAGCAAAGTGATGTCTCTGCTTTGGAATACACTGTCTAGGTTTCTCACAGCTTTTCTTCCATGAAGCAAGCATCTTTTATTTTCATGGCTGCAGTCACTGTCCATAGGGATTTTGGAGCCCAAGAAAATAAAATCTATCACTGCTTCCACTTTTCCCCCTTCTATTTGCCATGAAGTAATGGGATCAGATGCCATGATCTTAAGTTTTTTTTAATGTTGAGCATCAATACAGTTATTTCACTCTCTTCCTTCACTCTCATCAAGAGGCTCTTTAGTTCCTCTTCACTTTCTGCCATTAGAGTGGTATCATCTGTATATCTGAGGTTGTTGACATTGCTCGCAGTAATCTTGATTCCAGCTTGTGATTCATCCAACACAGCCATTTCTCATGATGTACTCTGCATGTAAGTTAAATAAGCAGGGTGACAATATACAGCCTTGTGGCACTCCTTTCCCTGTTTTGACCAGTCCACTGTTTCACATCCAGTTCTGACCCACAAACAGGTTTCTCAGGAGACATGTGAGGTGGTTGGGTACTCTCTTCTCTTCAGGAATTTTCTGCAGTTTATTGTGATCCACATAGTCAAAGGCTTGAGCATATTCAACGAAGCAGAAGTAGATGTTTTTCTGGGACTCCCTTTCTTTCTCCATGATCCAGTGAAATATTGGCAATTTGATCTCTGGTTCCTCTGCCTTTTCTAAACTCAGCTTCTATATCTGGAAGTTCTTGGTTCATGTACTGCTGAAGCCTAGCTTGAGGGATTTCGAGCATAGTCTTGCCAGCATGTGAAATAAGCGCAGTTGTATGGTAATTTGAACATTCTTTAGCATTGGCTCTTCTTTGAGATCGGAATGCAAACTGACCTTTTCCCATCCTGTGGAATAACATTTGTCAAAATCTGTGGGATGCAGTTCCTTAAGAATTATACCATTCATTTTTTTTTAAGTCTGAAAAATATGTCAACATAAAAGGCTAGAGTATAATAGGATAAATATAATGAAACAGCAAACAAGCCCAGGAGCTTAACAAGCCAAAAATAAATTCATTTTAAAAGATGAATAAAATATGTACAGCTCTGGTGAGATTGTACCTGACATCATGCATTTGTCAAAACTCATAGAATTGTACAACCCAAAGAGTGAAATTTAGGGAAAAAGAAGAGAATGAAAAGGGGGTATGAAGCTACATATATAACAGAAATTTTGAAAGATAATGAAAGATGAATAAATTTGAAAACTAAAGTATACAGCTAGAATAATATAAAAGTTGACCCACAAGAGAAAAGTTTAATGAATTTATAATCTCTATGATATTAATTACTAGTTAAAATTTACCCAAGCTAAATCCAAGGCCAATGCAGATTTAGACAAGTTCAACCAAACACTGACAGAAGAGACAATTCCAATCTTACCCAAAGAAAGGGTAAGAGTCTGTAACTCACCTTCTTATGGAATTAGTCTAACTTTGATACCAACAACTGCAGGAGCAGTACAAGAAAGGAAGACTGGAGACCAACCTCATTGATAACATAGATGTAAAATAGTAAACAAAATCCTCAGAAGCTAGATGTAGTATTGTATAAAATATCACCAAGATCTATTTATTCTAGACTACAAGGTTACTATAGAAGATTATTGATGATTAATGTTATTAAAATTAGCAAATGAAAATCAAAGAAAACATCATCTTGATAGATGCATACACTGCATTTAATTAAAATCATAACCATTCAAGGCAAAAAGTATCAAATGAAAAACAGGAGAGAATTTCCTGAATTGATAAAAGGTATCTACAAAAAAGTATAATAAATATCATGTTCAATAGTGAAATATTAAAATCATTCCCTTTAAAATCAGAAGCAAAAAATAAAATAAAATAAAATCAGAAGCAAAACAAAAATGCCATTATCACCACATCTGCTCAACACTATACCAGAAGATCTTACCAACACACTAAAACAAGTAAAGAAGAAATAACAGATGAAAAGACAGTACTCAATTTTAAACTTAGAGCATCACCATGACTTGATATAAAAAATATTTTTAAACTCAGCAATAGGTACACATGAATTGGTAGAATCTAACTACCTGCCCACACAGAATTGAGCTTAATCTAAACTGGAAGAGGAAGTGAAATGTCCAATAAAAATATAAAAACATGCTCAACTTCATAAAAATCCAGCAAAATGAAAATCATACAGGGATAATATACCAAACACACCCAATTATCAAAAATGGAAAAGCGAGAAAACCAGTAGTCTTCATGATGGGGAATTACAGAAATTGTTACATACCCTGGGAATATCATTTGGTGTTTGGAAAGCAACCGACATTATTTGGTAATCATACTAGATGTTTACACCTAAATATATATCCTGAAGGGTCTCAAACATGTGCATCAGGTGACATTTCAAAGTTTTTAAAGCCCTTTTGGTAGCAAGTTTCCTTTCAAGACACTAGAACTGAAAACGTCCATCAAGAGTTTACTAGATAAACAGCTGCATAAAATGTAATCATGTATATTAGAGAAAATAAAATAAGTCACTGCTACAAAACAACGAAGACAGAGAACAAAAACATACCTAAAACAGACTAAATCATTATTTAGATCTTCTGCTCATTTTTCGATTGGGTTGTTTGTTTTTTTGATATTGAGCTTCACAAACTGTTTATATACTTTAGAGATTATTCCTGTCAGTTGCTTCATTTGCAAATATTTTCTCCCATTCTGGTGACTATCTTTTTATTTCGTTTATGGTCTCCTCTGTTGTGCAAAAGCTTTTAAGTTTAATTAGGTCCCATTTGTTTATTTTGGTTTGTATTTTCATTACTCAAGGAGGCTGGTCAAAAAAGATCTTGCTGAGATTCATGTCGAGGAAAAAAATAACTTCTGCCTAAGATTTACTCTAAGAGTTTAATACAATGAAATATTACTCAGTCATAAAAATGAATGAATTGGGTCATCTGTTGAGACGTGGATGGGCCTAGAGAGTGTCATACAAAGTGAAATAAGTCAGAAAGAGAAAAACAAATATTGTATATTAATATATATACATATGTGGAATCTAAAAAAATGGTATGTTTGTGTGTGTGTGTTAGCTGCTCAGTTGTGTCTGACTCTTTGTGATCCCATGGACTATAGCTCACCAGGCTCCTCTGTCCATGGAATTCTCCAGTCGAGAATACTAGAGTGGGTTGCCATTTTCTTCTCTAGGGGATCTTCCCAACCCAGGGATCGAACTCTGTCCCCTATACTGCAAGCAGTTTCTTTACCATCTGAGCTATCAGAGGTAAAAATGGTGTAGATGATCCTATTTGCAAAGCAGAAATAGAGACACAGATGTAGAGAACTCCAAGGCGGAAAGCAAGAAGATGGGAGGAATTGGGAGACTGGGATTGACACACATACACTACTGACACTATGTATAAAATAGACAACTAATAAGAACATACTGTCTAGCACAAAGAACTCTGCTTAAGGCACTGTGGTGACCTGAATAGGAAGGAAGCCCCAAAAGGAAGGAATGTACGTACATGTACAGCTGGTTTATCTTGCTGTACAGTAGAAACTAACACATTAGAAAGCAACTGGACTCCAATAAAAAAGACTAAATGAAATTATTTTCATTTGTTAAATGTTTTAGAAATACAGATACACATAGTAAAACCACTATGATAAGTAAGGAAATTATTAACATAGACTCATGAAAATGGTTTCCTCTGGAACACAGGGATGGACCATGAGGACATCTTATTGGTAATATTCTATTTTGCAAGCTAGACACTAATTTCAACAGACTGTTCTACCTCAGGAGGTATTGAATTTCCCAACACAGAAGTTTGTTTTGTTTTAAGAAATATCTCACTTAGGTGAGCTATTTAGAGACAGAACAAATACCACGTAGGAAATGGACTTGATAACCCTACAAGTATCTTTTAAGATTTCATAATTCCATATGCATCATAACAAACAGCACAATATGTTACATATAAAAACCAACAATAATTATAACAAGCATTGACTGACTACAGATTTTTGGCAGACACTGTTCGTTGCTAACCTACAGTCTTACTTCCTTCTCCCTTGCAGATTTTTTAAAATATTTGTTTATTTGGTTGCACCGGGTGTTAGTTGCAGCATGCCGAATCTTTAGTTGAGGCATTCAGGCTATAGCTGCAGCATGTACACTCTTAGTTGCAACATGTGGGACCTAGTTCCCCAATCAGGGATTGAACTCAGGACCCCCACATTGAGAGCATGGAGTCTTAGCCACTGAACACCAGGGAAGCCCCACAAGCAGATTCTGATTTTGTTTATCCTTCTCCCACAAAACTCACAGGAGAGTATTCTAGTAGCCTGTGTGGAACACCTTTTATTTAGTCTAGACTCACAGCCCCTTGGTTTAGAGGTAAACCTGTGGTCCTGCTTCAGCCAAGGAGACATGAGATAGAATTTACTGAGAGGCACCTGGGAAAGGTTTACTTGCTGTTGAGCAGGAGACCCAGAAAAGCACATTCTTTCTTGGGGAGTTGTGATGCTAGGAGGAGGATATCCTGATGCAACCGTGAGGAAGATCAGTCTCAGTGGACCACTGGTCCATAATGATTGCACTGAGACAATAAATTAACTAAAGCTGGAGTCTTACTTCTTGACTTGTTGGTAACTAATGTCACCATATTGTCTGTATTTTCCCACTGAAGTCACATCAACGGACACATCATATGCACAGAGTTCACTCATTTAATCTTCATGGTAACACTATGAGCTAAGTATCATTATTAAGTTCACTGAATGGACAATAAAAACAAAACTCAAAGAATTCAAATCAGTTGCCCAAAGTCACACATATAGTGAGTGGCAAATTCTAGGGTGTCTGACACCAAAACCTATCCTCGGAATGCCCTATCCATTCAAGGCCCATCCATCTTCCTGAGGGTGTGCAGGGTGAAAAGAAAATCCCAACAGATCTGAGGGGTCCATACATGTCTAAGGTACAAGTCAGTACTGGTGGCTGTAGTTATTTATACAGCAGCCGATGCGGATTCTTGGCCTCTGAATCATGGCTATGATTGTTTGACCCTGAACTCTATGGTCCAGAGGCAGCCTCAAAAACTGTATTCCTCTAGACATTTCTAAAATCTAATTCCTTGTACTAAATCACTTCCTGCTTTAAGTACCTAAACTTATTAACATGTGTTGAACTGATAAATCCCGACCTCAACAAATAAATAAATATATTTCAACTTTATTGATTTATATTCATCTGAAGTCCCTAGAAAAATAGTTTTATAGCCCATGTGTAATGCAGTTTTATTTTTAATAAAATGACTATCATCAGATGACTTATTCATCTTCTTTCTCACATCACTACAAACTTTTATTAAACTGCTATGAGGATGTTGTGGATATACACTTAGGAGACAGGTTCTTTCTCCACTTTCCCTCATGACTGGGAACTTGAACTGTGGACTAGTGACTGACATCCCTCATGGAACATCTCACTTCTGCTCTAAAGTGATTTTCTGGGCAAACTTTTACAAAAAGCAAAATGCATTTTTCCTAAGGTTTAGAGTTGTTCTCTATTAAAATAAAATGATGAAAAGTTCTGAAAAGGGAAGAAAAATTACAGTTACCCACTAAAATATTTACAAAATATGTATTTGTAAAAGAAACAGGTATTCTAACTCATGAAAGCATAATACATCTCTTAATAATCTTAAATACTGTATCAGAAAGTGCAATTTTACATTAAAGAGCCTGGAGCTTATCATTATAAAGACCTGAGTTAAAATCTTATAAAGCTGTTTGATAGTGAGAAAATCCTTGGGTTTTCTGAATTTCAGTTAATTCATCTGATTCGGAAATGTGATCTTTATAACTATCTCCAAAGTTTATTGTAACATTTTTAAAAAATATACCTTGATGACAGTTTCTGCTGTAAGAGTTGGTAATATAGCAAATACTACATAAATGTTGAATTTTCTCATATGTCTTAAAAACGCTATGGAGGAACTCCATTTCAACAACAACAACAAAAAAGCTGTAGGAATTCTACATGCCACTAACATATCATGTGCATGTGTGTATTTAGTTGCTAAGTTGTGTCTAACTCTTTGCAACGCCATAGACTATTGCCCACCAGGCTCCTCTGTCCATGGGGATTCTCCAGGTAACAATACTAGAGTGGGTTGCCATTTCCACCTCCAAGGGATCTTCCTGACCTACAAATTGAACCCATGTCTCCTGCATCTCCAGCACTGGCAGGCAGATTCTTTACCATTGAGCCAACTTATATCATAAAATCACGGAAAAGTTTCTAAAGAATTAAGTCAAAAATATCATGCAGATCAGTGACAATTAGTCCTGAGACAAGTAGAAAGAAGTTACCCACCACTGAACTTCCCTTTGGAATTTTTCAGCATTTTATTATTTCCCATTCCCACTAATTACCTCCTATTCAACACCCTACACTACAAAATACTTTGGGTATTCCAACAAACAGAAAAGTCGGGGCCGGTAAACCCCTCTAAACAGTTTACATTCCTGTAGATTAAAAGGATTGATGCAGGATACAGGATACTTGGGGCTGGTGCACTGGGATGACCCAGAGGGATGGTATGGGGAGGGACATGGGAGGGGGGTTCAGGATTGGGAACACGTGTACACCTGTGGCGGATTCATGTTGAGGTATGGCAAAACCAATACAATATTGTAAAGTTAAAAAATAAATAAATAAATAAAACAACTAAATAGGGACTTCCCTGTGGTTCAGTGGCTAAAATCTGGTACTCCCAAAGCAGGGGACCCAGGTTTGGATCATGGTCAGGAAACTAGATTCCACATGCCACAACTGAGAGTCCACATGCCACAACTAAAGATTCTGCATGACAAAACTATGATCGGACATCTCACATATTGAAACTAAGACTCAATATGGCCAAATAAATTAAAAAAAACTAAATAAAACACTGGACAGGTATTTAAAAAACTCAATATATTATCAATTATGGTGTTGGCACTGATCTAAAAAATGCTTTAAATTTTTTAATGGTTTATTATTTAGAAAAATGCAGAAACAGCAATGAAATTAGCCCAATGAAAACTAAAACCAATATAACAAAAGACTTATGAACACCATTTTACCATTTTTCAGATCAAACAAATTTGGGGGATTTTCCTCTCATTTGGGTATTTTTACTTATTTATAAGGATATTCAATAATGAAAAGAATGATTTATAGGTTGGCAATAAAAAAGCCATCATGAACGTTAAAAATGAAAATTCCCCTCTCTTCATAGGTTTAGGCTGATGACCTACTCCTTTTCTCTCCACCTCACTCCGTCTTGTTGTTTTGATTCTTGGATTATAAGATTGAGAGTGGGAAAGAGAAAGAGTGAAAAAGGAGGCAGATGATATAATAAGAACAATTAACAAGAATTAACCAAAGTACAAGTTATGTGGATTATCGACTTGGCAAATGGAAACTTTATGCTGGTTTAAAAGACATTGTTTGGATGATTTCAATTTAGAGCTTGAAAACAAACCTCAATTGGCTCTTCACCACCTTTTACTTGATTTTCACCCATTTCTCCATTCTCATAGCTGCTGCTCTTCTCAACCCATAATTCCGATTTCTCTACAGTAAGTCGAAGCTGGTCTAGATCCGCTTTGATCTGCTTGTAGTTATCTACATCCTGATTAGACACCAGCAACTGCACCTGGAAACAGAATTTCAAACCTCGATTTACTTACTGAATTTCATTTATGTCAAAAACCCCAAGTCTTTTAACATATGTGTCCTTCAGTGGAAGTTTAGTATTTCTAGGCTACTTATGGATATTTTACAGGTATATTGATCATGAAAATTTACCTGAAAGTATCTGTAAATTCCATTTCATATATTCACATGTCATAAGAAATTATACATATAAAAAAGTGAGCCCTAACAATGCTTTTCAAAATGTTAAAGAGTAATTTAAAGTAAAAGATACCCCAACTCTAATTTTACTGATAAAGTTAATTTTTCTGAGACTCCCTGTTTTAAACAGGTAGAAACATAAAAAATAAGTGGAAGAAAATACCCATGCAGTCTGAAGCTTAATTTGTATATATTATGTGAATATATGAATGCTGCTGCTGCTGCTAAGTCAATTCAGTCATGTCCGACTCTGTGCAACTCCATAGACGGCAGCCCGCTAGGCTCCTCTGTCCCAGGAATTCTCCAGGCAAGAATACTTGAGTGGGTTGCCATTTCCTTCTCCAATGCATGAAAGTGAAAAGTGAAAGTGAAGTCACTCAGTCGTGCCTGACTCTTAGCGACCCCATGGATGCAGCCTACCAGGCTCCTCCATCCATGGAATTTTCCAGGCAAGAGTGCTGGAGTGGGTTGCCACTGCCTTCTCTGGAATATATGAATAGTTTTGTCTATTTATATAATTACTTTTAATCATTTCATATTTTAACATATTCCTGTAAAATTGCCTAATGAAGATCAATGCTCTATTAAGGAACTATTAGTGAAATACATGTAAGCCTGGAGATAGCCCTCATTCATGGTCTCAAAATTGGTATCATTCAAAGATGACAAAGAAAAAGATTAGCTCCATCACAATTCTTCTCTTTTGGATTCATATATTTTTCAATCACAAAACACTTATTTCAGTGCAGTATCCAAGCTGATCAGTAAAATTTAGGGTCAGAATAACAGCAGGGGCAACAAAATTCCTAGTATGGTATTATCCCCCAGTGCCTTCCTAAATCTTAGTGCCTATCATCCACATTAAAGATATTAACTGAAAAATCACCTTCGAAAATAGATCATGTCTTAGCTGCAGACAAGGCCATATCTATCTTTAAAAATAGAAAGTGTCCCCAGGAAAAGCTGCAGTCTTATTAACTCTGCAACCATTAAGTCAGGTTGGATGCTATAAACAACATTTCAAAGCCTCTGCGGGTGGAAGCACTGAAGGCTACTCAATCTCACCTGTTTAAATGCCTGTAAAACTTCCGCTCTCTGGCTGAAGTGCTTGAACAGCAGCTGCAGGGCTCCTGAGAGCAGAGGCGGGTAGTCATGCATGATCAGATGAATGAGGACCCGCAAAAACGCCCTGCCTCCTTCGTCATCCAGTTGAACTGGAGTTTTCTCCTTTCTGTAAAACCAAAAGATCATTCTAAAAGACTTGTATTTACATAAAATCTAGTCATAAGTGGCTAATATTGTGTATACATTCTCAGACTTACACCATTTCCACCATCACCCCTCCACAAAAAATTGGAAATTGCAGAGGAAGACATTTTTACTCTCTTTGGCCTCATGTTACTAATAAGGGGGCTTCCCAGGGTGGCGCTAGTAATAAAGAATCTGCCTGGCAATGCAGGAGACATAAGAGATGTGGGTTTGATTCCTGGGTTGGGAAGATCCCCTGGAGAAGGGCATGGCAACCCACTCCATTATTCCTGTCTGGAGAACCCCCGGAAACAGAGGAGCCTGGAGGGCTACAATCCATAGGGTCACAAAGATTCCAACCAGACTGAAGCGACTTAGCTTGCAAGCACAACGAATGAGGAAACGGAACATAAAGAAAAGCTTGTGACTGTCCATGAAAGGAGGGGTGACCAAAGTCCCAGTCTGTCCAAGACTGAGAAGGTTCCTAAGATGAGGAACTCTCAGTGATTGCAATAGGAAAGTAGCAGGCAAACTGGGATGATCCGGTAATTTAGGCACAGACAAAAGATAGGATCTGAATCAATCCAGAAGCGTCTGTTAAGAAGGCATATCAGCTGGATGCATGTCAAGGGCCAATTTACCACCCCCTCAACTTCCCCACCAGGCCCAAAACCTCCTCAGGACAGGTGGTGAGGCAGCGCGGCACAGCACGCGCACAGGCACGGCCACAGCCAGCGTTTGCTGTATTCGGACTCTGGGCTAGATTACCCGGATGAAACGTTGGATTATTTTACGGTGAAAATCATACACCGGTTTATCCTCTTCTCAGGAAGAATGAAATACTTGAATAGGAAAATACGGTAACAATAACAACAGCAGAAACCGGCAAAACAATATAAAAACAAACCTAAACCAAAAGTTCCCTAGAGATAAAAATCCTTTCTAGGCTTCCCTGAGTCAGTCTTCTCTTTCTTGCTAGTCAAAGAAAATGCTACCAAAGGGTGAGTACAGAAATCTGTTAGGTACATATGGCAAATCTGCGATAAAAATGGGTGCTACAAACTCAATATTTGTAGCTCAGACGTCGTACAGTTTTTACTTTTTTTGACTATTAGTTTCCTTTCTGGGGAAACGAAAGAAGCAACCGAAAAACAATGAATCGTAAGGCTCCTGACAGCAAAGGAGGGTAGCCATGGCAGAGATATTTCATTTTCTTCAATCATACGGATATTTTCAATTGGCAGATAATAAGCATTAGTTTTCACATATATAGTTAATGATAACATTGAAAGAAGTTACTTTCTTGCCTCAAATTTCTCAGATTTGGGGAAGCAGTGTTTTTTGCAAGATCCAGCCATATTTTTGCCAGGGGACTGAAAGGGCATTCGTGTGCTGTCATTATTTGAGGAAAGAAAAGCAGAGAATTCAGAGGAAAGTTCAATACACTGATCTCATCTCTCTCTTTTTTTTTTTTTTTTTAACCTGACCTAAAGAAAAGCTATGCTTTCTCTTCTATAGTAAATTCGCAGCTTCATTTCTGGCAGGAATTATGTTGGCAACCGTAAGGGATATAAAATTAAATAGATATAGGGAATGACAAACTATTGTAAAATTTTAAGTAAAATCTTATTCATAAAATAATGATACATAAATGCTACTATACCTTCCAGCAAACATAGTTTCTGCCTGAGCTGCAATTTCATCTATATCAGGAACAATAGCTGCAAAGGTAAATGGTAAAAAAAAAAATCCATTCTTTATATTTTTATAATTAGGAGTCGCAATATTTATATTAATGTAGCATACCTAAAAATATTTTTGTCTTAATTCTTTATGCCACCAAAAGTCAATTAACACTTTAAAAAGTCACAATACAGTTTCCCTTATTCATCAGTATTTTAAATTTAAGTTTACATTTTTAAATGATTATACTCAAAGATACACTGAAAAGATCACAAAGAACTATTTACAAACTTTCTTCATCTATATAAGCACATATATATATAACTACATACACACATACCTATATACATACATATAATTTAAATGGATAATGATATGGAAAGATAATATTTTTTAAAGAATCACAATATACCTATCAGGAACCTTGTTATTACATGGTACTTCCAAACAATATGATCTTTTTACCTAAGCTTACTTTTGCAATTCCATACCTTCTTCTTGTGGGACAGAGTGCATTTTTTTAAAATGTGAACCAGTCTTGATTCCTCACCCATTCCCACCACTAACATTTTGAAGATGTCTGTGATAGGTACACAATTTATTTCTCATCTCCAAAGCATGAAAAGAAAAAGGAGCAAGATATAAAAAGGGAAAAAATTATTCCCAGAAAGCTACCTCATACAAATACAACCGATTTAAGAGGTCAGATAAATCAAAGAAGACTGGTTTTCTGGGGATGCCCCTAGACTTCCTCTCCCACACTTTTACTGACAGAGCTCCTTTTTCCAGAAGTCTGGCTTCTGAGAGCCAATAATTGTTATGCTAGTGTCAATGCAGACGCCAGCAAGACTTTCTGGTTCTGCCTCCTCATTCCTGGAAATAGCCCCTTGGGGTTCTACACTTCTGGGAAGCATAAAAACAATACAGCTGTAAATGTGCCAAGGAGACTTCTAGCTCAGGAGAGCTGAACTCCATCTGGAGAGCACGCTGCCTTTGGATGGTACCGATGCGTCAAGGAGCAGGACGTTTGGCTTAGCATCCATGTTAACCACTCTGACTTTCCTGTCAAACTGACTGATGCACAAAGAAGAGGCTCCCTGATGTTATCACAGTGATTGTAGTTCCCAAGAAGTTTCATATCTGTATATAACTCCTACCCCAGCAAAAGAGTTCTGTGAACTGGCTAAATCGTCAATGATAAACATTCCATCTTCAATATAATATAGTTTCCAGCTTGTCATGGCTGGCCTGATCTAGCCAGAAAAAAAAAAAAAAAATGGTGAAGAAGACTGGTTTTCTGGGGATGCCCCTAGAAAGGATGCCTTTCTTTAATATTTCTTAGGTTTCATAAGGTACTTTCTGGAGTCATAACATTTTTACAATAATTTTTATGCTCTTTTCATTATGCTCCTATACTCACAGAGAGAGTAGCTTCATTCTTATGCACTTTAAATATGAAAAACTGAAAAACAGTACCAGTTTACAACTGTACAAGATAATAAAGAACCAACACACATACATACACAGTAAAACTAGCATCCACACCCAGACCTTTATGGGAATGCCATGTCTTTAGTCTTGAGTTGGGTAATTCCTACAAAATACCTTTCTTCCTGAGAGATGCATTTCACATGCTCTGTGATCCAGCCAAAAAAATAATCCCCTTGGATTTTCACCAAAACAGCATAATTCTTAAAAGATTCAGACCTGGAGTTGGAGAGAACTCAGAGAGAACCCCTTTTCCACTATTTCATAACTTTAAGCAAGTACCTGAATTGCTCTAACCTTGGTCTTCTTATCAGTAAACTGGCACAATAAAGAGTACTCAAACTTGTGGAGTTGTGAAGATAACAAGAGAAACTGCATTCAAAGGACTGAGCACCAGAAGCAGCAAACATTCTCCCTGCCATTCTTGACAAGTTATTTAATTTCTGTCTCAGCTCCTTCATTTCATTGGTGGAGATTATTTGGACATTTTTGTCTCAGAAAAGGAACTTTCAAGTTCTCATGGACACATCATCCAGAGAGTAAATATTGTCACAAGGGTAATACCTGATGGCAGCAGGGTATCAGGAGAGCCATTGGTGGACGTTTCGGCATTTCCATTGTTCTCCCCGAATTCCTTCTTATATATTGACAGCATGTAGGAGATCCTATAATCTAGTCTGACACTCAAGATAAACTATAAGAAACATTAAAAATATATAAGCTCCTTTCATCAGCATGGTGTTTAAAAATTCATTTCATTACAGGACAGCAAGAACAATGTAACTATCAACATGTCACATGAACCACTTCGAAACTTTACTGGAAAACTCAACACTTCCATCACACACATGATAAACAGTCATAACATTAAGCACAGTGAAGCATTTGTAGGACCCAATGTCAGTAAAATCCCTCAACAGTTTTTGAAAAGAAGACAACTTGACTTCCCACGATCACTCTTGGAATATTCCAGAGTAGATATGGATGAAGACATTATGATGACATAATTTCCTGAGCCCTAAGCAGAGTTTCCACTGGCTCCACAAGAAAAGTTGGAGCTGAGACCCTCATTCACAACAGAAAGGCCAAGATTTTAGCTACAATAGCGTGGATTCTGACTATAACAAAAGGAGTGCTGGATCTAGGCTTCAGAGGGGCAGCTTAAGTAACAGCATCTGGTATACCCGGGATATGCCTCACTGCTGCCTGGCTCTCCTTGGCTCTGTGTTGCTCTCCTTGTTCTCTTTAACGGACGTATTGACAGAGACTGAGTACCAATAAGGTTCCCATCTGTGCTCAGCACTGAGAAGGGTGCAAGCGCCTAGAGCCCAGAGTCCTCAAGAAGAGTGACTGAGTTGGAAAAAATAAATATATTTTGCTATAGTGCTGTTTGTTGCTGTTACTTGTTTTTTGCTTCACTGCACAGCATGTGGAATCTTAGTTCTCCAAGCAGGAATCAAACCCTCACCCCCGCAGTGGAAGCATGGAGTCTCAACTACAGGGTTGTCAGTCCCTGCTACAGCACTGTTAACATACTTAGGAAGTGATTGAGGGCTACCCATGTGGTATAAATATAATGGAGATCAAGAAGGAAAAGGTATATGTTGCTACCTAAGTGGAGATCGCAAACAACAGAGAGGCAGACTTGCACAGGGCAACCTGCCATCCCAGGCTGCCTGGGAGAGTCCTGGGACAGCCTTTGCTCCCAGTGTAATTATTATCTGTGTCCCCTACACTCTCCTGAGAGGTGCTCATTGGAACAGCAAACAGTAATGGTCATGCAAGTCAGAAAACTTGGGGTTTGGTGGTACCCTCCAAACCCAGTTCTCACTATCTATGCCACGGTCAGTAGTGTCAGACCCCCGTCTCCCTCCTCCTACCCATTTCCTCTCTCTCCTCTGGTTCTTCTTCATCCCAACAGCGCAGGCTGGAATGCCTGCAGTGTCTCTCTTGCCTCCTCACATTTATTTCCATTGTTCACTTTACCTTGAATATTCTTCTCCTCTACCCCATAATTATTAGCTTTTGAGATATCCTCCAAGGTTTGAATTCCTTTTGAAATGAAGCTTTCCCTGGTTCCACAGTCCAAATCAATTTTTCTCCTTTTTGCTCACCCAACACATTATTTACAGCTACAGGTCCAGAGTTGAGTGCCTCTCTCTCCCTCCCTTCTCCCTATGCCTCTTCTCTAGACCTTTATGTTCCTCCTGGGTCACAGCCATGCTCCATGTCAGCTATGTTCAGGTGAGTTCCACAAACTTGTTGAGCCAGGTACTGAGGCAGATACTGAGAGTGCAGAAAAGGTGCCAAGGATATAAAACCTGCCTCTGAACAGCATATAATCCAGAGAGAAAAGCAAACACCAAAGAAACTTTTTAGCATGCACTGAGCACCAGTACAGCTATTAGTTGAACTGGTTCCAATTACTAAGGGGATTTTCAAAGCTGGAGACAGATCGTGGGAGAAGAGGGCTGAGAAAGGACCAGTGGGCTTGGTGAGCAGAGTGACAGGAGCAGAAGCTAGACTGCAGATGCATAAAATGAAGAGTTGCTTTTTTAAGCGGATTTATTTCTCTGGTGGCTCAGACGGTTAAGAATCTGCCTGCCAGAGTCTGATCCCTAGGTTGGGAAGATCCCCTGAAGAAGGAAATAGAAAGCTAACCCAGGATTCTTGCCTGGAATATCCCATGGACAGAGGAGCCTGGCAGGTACAGCCCATGGGGTCACAAAGAGTCAAACACAACTAAGCGACTAACACTTCACTTTCATGTAAAGAACAAAGAATGAAAACATAAATTAATGAAACACTCATTGGCTTTTAGTTGACGATTAACATTCAAAGAATTATATTTTATAAATGGAGCCAAAATTCAAACTTTCATCTCTAATATAGTTAATTGTGAAAAATAATCGAAGGTAGAAGGGGAGGGGGAAAGGGAAGAACAAAAAGAAAGGCAGAGAAAGAGAGTTAACAAAGGGCTGAAGACAGGCAGAGGGAGAGACTGGGTGAGAAACAAAAAGACCTAAAGAAAATACACAAAATGATGGGAAAGGAAAGGAAGGGCGGGAGAGGAAGAGGAGCTGGCAAGAAAACAGGCGGCTTGCTTAAGAACATGGCTGCAAAGAAATTCTTCAAGAGACATTCAAAAAAAGAAACATCCAAGAGGAGCACAGGGGAACACAGACACAGGGACTCAGAGTCAGACACAGACACGCAAAAGCTGGAGCAAGAACAGAGGCTCAACAAGAAATACATACAGAACCCAAAGGCAGCAGCAAAAGGAAGCCAGTCCTGCTCTGCCCTGCCATGGTTTCGCCATGGCATCATTTTTTAGCTATAATGGACTGCTTGGTAAATGCAGAATATCTGTAACTGTTATTGGGCTAAAATGAGGACATGTATTTCAGAGTCTGTCCCATGAGGAGGATGACACTAGGCTGGGAGCCCTTTAGGCCCACAGGTCACGTGATCAACACCTTCCTTGGATTAAGAACAGGACAACTGAGTGATTTCTCAGGGTAGTGAACACGGGGTTGGGATGCCTGCCAATAATTTCTCGAGACTTAGCCTTTGGAATTCGTGGAGGAACTGTGAAACTTTTTATGATTATAAATCTAATTACTTTAAATTAAAATGTACGGATCCTTCCAGGACAACTAATCCACTTCTGGTAGCTAGTCTACATTAAATTAGGATGAAAGACTTAGTAAACTGTAGCCAGAACTTTAACAGATCCTCAAAAACTCCTGGCTCCAATTTTCAAATATGGAATAAATACTATAATTAAAGTATCATAAAACTACTTTCCAAACTTAAAAAAAAAATGCTAAGAATCCATAGCCATAGTAATGAGATTTTATTTACTATCCCATACTAAACCACTGGTCACAAAACAGCAGTTTACTCCTTTAACCTCATAGACATAGGTATTAGACTAGGTTAGTTTTTAAATGTATATTTTATTGATCTTCCCTGGTGGTCTAGTGGTTAAGGATCCCTCTGCCAATGCAGGGGACACGGTGAGTTCAATCCCTGGTCTGGGAAGATTCCACATGCTGTGGGGCAACTAAGCCCATGCGCCACAACCACCAAAGCCCAAGAAGGGCAATGAAGAGTAACCCCCACTCACTGCAACTAGAGAAAGCCACACACAGCAACTAACAGCCCACACAGCCAGAATTAAAAATAAGTACGTAGATAAACATATTTACATATATTATTCCTAGCCTCTTGGAAACAAAAACATCAAGACAGTCACTTCATAAAATGTTAAAAACAGTAATTAACTTTTAAGTTAATAAAAATAAAAAGTCTCTTACGATGATAAATCTGTATATATAGAATCAAATGTCCAATTCAATTAAAAGTAAAAAGAGTTGGAATTCAATATTAACTTCGCCTACTTTGAAACCCTTCTTAAATTAAGGTAAAATTAAATCAAGGTCAATGTTAAATGACAAAATATATATTAAAGAAGTTACGCCAACCTCAAAGCACTCCACATTTGTTAGATATTATCATTAAACTATTTAATGGGCATGCACACATGTAATGAATATGTTAAATAGTGTCAGTGTGAGATTTCTTACTGGGCTTATCATTACCTTAAATGAAATAAAATTAGATCAACAGCATTTCAGAATATTTACACAGTGATCTGGAACAAAAAGTTAAGACATTAAGCCAACAGGCACAGGTAGGTGCTTGTTGCTTGCCTCCCATTAGGCCCTTACCTGTAAAATCTCAATGATCTTCAGCTTGGTGTCCATGACGGTGACGTCCTCGTGATCAGTGGGGCTCCCCTGCTTGCTGGGGTGCAGGCTGGGCTGAATGTCAGGCACACTCATGGGGAAGATAGAGCCTCTGCTGAGCACCATCTGGGTCATCATCTCTCCCACCCCATGGATGGTTCTCATGACATTGTTTCCTGGCACAAGAAAAGCCCACAAGTCAACACACACGCCACCTTGGGAGACAGCTGTTATATCCGTTGGCCACAACCAGACTGAAAATGTGGCAGGAACAGCCCTAAGGATGAGAAAGAAGAGCACCAGCCCTGCTCCGGACCTTTCCTTGCAGATCAAGTTAAAATAGTGCAGACACATTTCAGAATGGCAGATTTTAGAAATATGAGTTTACTTTTCTCAGAAAATGCTTTCAAATGACACACGGCAGGTAAGTTGTTGCTGGCTCTAACAATATCCAAAGCAGGTCCTTCTGGAACGTAGGAAGTCCTACCATCCATCACACCAAGAGGCACTAACTCTTACAGTCATGAGGAAGAAAGGTTTTCAATCTCTACCATAAAGTACATTGCAAGTGAAGATACAAAGACTACAGGAAAACACTTATATGGTGACCTCTGTCCTAATCCTACCTTCAAGCCTAGGACTTTTTAGCTTGGCTTTCATTATGCTTGTGAAAAAAGCTTGGGAGGAGGATTTTTACAGCTTCATTTTAAGAAAAACTCTTTTCTAGAGAAGAAGCACATTTTACTCATTCCTTCATCAATTTGAATTTAAAATCATAATTCAAAATCCACAAAAAGCAATTGTGTTTGAGATAATTACAGAAACAAATCACTAATCATCATTTTCAATGAGGCATCCTGCCTCTCCTGCATCTTGAGTTTGGCTCTTCATTTAATTTGTCCTCCAATAAAACTGCCCACAGGCTTCACTGGTGGCTCAGCGGGAAAGAATCTGCCTGTCAATGCAGGAGATGTGGGCTCAGTCCCTCAGTTGGGAAGATCCCCTGGAGAAGGGAATGGCAACTCAATCCAGTCTTCTTGCCTGAAGAAGCCCATGAACAGAGGAGCCTGGCGGGCTGCAGTCCATGGAATCACAAAAGAGTCAGACAGGACTGAAGGACTGAGCACACACACACGCACAAAACTGCCCACACACTCATTCCTCACACTGACCACAAGCAGCTGTACCAAAGGGTCCTCCTGTCACTGCTATGATTTACCCTCTCCTCTGCTATTTCTCACTTCTAAATCCCTACAACGAGAAATGAGAATTTGAAAGAACTTTCTACTTTCTTTTCTGAACAGTGGTCTTTGCTTCGTGGGTGTTCATGGAGCTTTGCCTCAAGCAAAGACCTAAGAATCTGGCAAAGGATTTTCCTTTCCCCAAGTGTCTCAGGGTATAAACCAAGAGAAAGGGAAATGGAAATAAGATGGGATGAGATTAAACCCTCAGCTCCAAGCAAAGACCATAAACTGTGGGAATACCTACAGGATTGAAAGGCAAACAAATAAAGAAAAGGAAAATATTTAAAGGATGACTCAAGAGAATCTTCATGGTCCTGTGCACAGACCATAATTACCATCAAGCCAGTGGTAACTGATATTATTTGTACACTGTGAAAGGTGAAATGCCTTTTAAAATTCATTACCTTATCCACGGATTAAATCAGTATACATAAAAGAGGGTGGTACTGAAGTAATACATTTTTGAGAATGCAAAGAAGGAATATTGTTTTCTAGAGTGGCATCTTCCAGGCAGAAATTAATTAGGGTTTTCATTCTGAGAGTCTAGGACTTTTTATTACACTGCAGCTAGCATAAACCCAAAAACGGGGATAAGAAAAAATATATGAAAGATAATTTTCAAGTTTGGACAAGCTTGAGACAAAGGATTTGAGACAGTCTCATTTTCTATCAGAAAAACCTCGAGGCAGAATGTTTCATTGTCTGTGGTTCCCAAATAATCCTAACAACTAAGCATTCCTACATCTCCCCACCAACTGCAGGCATGCGATCTGGTTGCTGGCAATAGTTTTGGATCATCAATGTTCAACCAGTACATTTATCCGAGGCTCGATTCCAGTATGTATGTGTAGTAGACTCCAAATAATGCTTGCTTACCACGAACACAGAACAGGCTCTTCCGTTATTCTTACCCTTGATTCACACAAAAATCCTAGGCACCCACAATGTCTGCACCTTATTTAGAATTTCAAGGAAAATAACCATTTAATCCAAACGACTGTTACACACAAAACATTCGCCCAGACAATTCTTACCGCCCCCCCAAATATAGATCTTGTCATCAAGCAATTAAAATCTAGTAGCCAGTTCTGTCATAATAGATAACACATGTTGTCAATGAAATGGGCGGGCTCATCCCAGGGGCAATACATCATTAGATGCCTGTGGCACTTGATGGCCACAAAACTCTCCTAACATCTCTGTGGATGGCCAATGCTGAGTTTGCAAATTAAAAGATGCTATGTCTTCCAGAGTTTTGGGGTGGTGATGAGAAGTGCTTCGATTATGAACTACTACAGCTTGGAAAACATAAATCAAACACCACATAAATCACAGACAAGCAAGGTTCCATTTTTTCCGCAGAAAATTTTTTTTAATTCTAGGACTGTTGAGATAACTCAGAGGTGATTGAAAGTGAAAATCACTGAGTCATGTCCAACTCTCTGATCCTGATAATTACAGATCTCCTTCTCCAGGGGATCTTCCCAACCCAGGGAGCGAACCCAGGTCTCCAACATTGCCAGCGGATTCTTTCCCATCTGAGCCACCAGAGATACCCAAGAATACTGGAATGGGTAGCCTATCCCTTCTCCAGGGGATCCTCCTAACCCAAGAATCGAACTGGGGTCTCCCGCATTAAAGATGGATTCTTTACCAGCTGAGCTACCAGAGAAGCCAGAGGTGATTAGTCTTCAACAATGCAAAAGAAGAAATCTTAGGATGTCTCTTCTCAACCATGATTAGTTAATACTACTGAAAAGTTTTCAGTGAAAAGGCTACTACTAATATAAATCCTCTGAATAAATTCAAGTTTTCGATGTCTTTTATATTAACCCAGAAGCTAGAATTTGGATTTATGTACAAAGTGTATTGAGATGGTTTGAAAAAGGGAATCACATTTGTTACGTAAAACTACAAAGGAAGGAATTTCTTAGAAACAAAAGCAGACAGACTTTACAGGTTCTTTCATTATGATTGTATAGGTATTTTAGGGCTTCCCAGGCAGTGCTAGTGGTAAAGAACTTGCCTGCCAGCTAATGCAGGAGACATAGAGATGCAGGTCTGATCCCTGGCTGGGGAAGATCCCCTGGAGGAGGGCATGGCAATCCACTCCAGTATTTTTGCCTGGAGAATCCTCTGGACAGAGGAGCCTGGCAGGCTGCAAATGCATAGAGTTGCACAGAGTTGGACACGACTGAAGCAACTTAGCATGCATGCTAATCCTAATCCCCTCAAGAGAAAATCCCCCAAAGCGAGACAAGTACAGTAAATGCATACTAGAAATGGTGACTGGAAATGGGTTGAGAGTTCATTGCTTTGCTTCTTTGATGGTTTTCATGAGTCAAGTTTCCATTACCAGTTCCAGAGATAACACTAAAACTGTGCTGACCATAATTGAATATTCCCTTATTCCAAAGTCATTTTATTACTGGCCACACGATGGGATTCAACAATCTTTAACACTTCTGTGGATTTACAGAGAGTGCAAAGGATTTAGTAGAATCTTATTTGATTGATTGAAATTTACTGTAGTCCTCTGGTGTTTTATTTGAAGTCATTCTTTACCTGCTATCTCTTTCTGTTAGAAATACTTTTCTCTGGGGACTTCCCTGGTGGTCCAGTTGTTAAGAGTCCACCTTGCAATACAGGCGATGCAGGTTCGATCCCTAGTTGGGGAACTAAGATCTCACATGCTGTGGAGCAACTAAGCTCCAGTGTCACCACTGCTGAGCCCACATGCTACAACTAGAGAGTCCACGCACCTCAACAAAAGATCCCACGTGACGCAAGGAAGATTCCACATGCCACAACTAAGACTTGCCATAGTCAAACGGACAAATAAATATTTTCTTTAAAGAAATATTTCTCACCTATGAACACATAAGAATAAAACTGATCATCTGGGTTTTCTAGTTGTTCAGATTTCAGATAGACATTTCTGAAATCTTCTAAGCATTTATAAGAGAAATAGATATATCTGATAAGAGTTTTGTGAATTAACTGCTCACAGCAATTTTCTTGTTTTGTGCCTACCAAAGGCAACTCTCAGTGCTTTAGAGTAATAGAAGCCAAAAAAATGGATAACACCAAAGCCATTCTTATTTCCCTGAAACATATTTTTATAGTTGGACTTGGAAAAATATATCTGCTGTTTTCATAATTCATTTGAAACAGAATGATGTTAAACCATAAAGACATGTTTCAGGACATCTTCCTATTTCCCCTCCCTGCTTAGCAGCTCCTTATAAACCTCCTCTTGCTGGAAAACGCCTACACTCTCTAGAACTAGAGCAATTTTCTATTTTGACCATTCCCTGGAGCAGTGCTTCCTCCCAGTGGTTAGGGTCTGGGTTCTAAAAGGACTGTTCTGTATGCACACACACACACAAAGAAAGCATTAACACAAGATCAAAACCTTAGTTAAGATAATGGTATAATCAGAGTAACAGGGAACATGGTATCAATCTAAATTAAAAAAAGATTAAGATTTAGCATCCCAATAGACAAGTAAGTAACCAGCACTCCCAGTTCAAAGTCAGATAAGAATAAGAGCTACATATACAGTCCAAATAGGTTTTTTTTTTTAATTGCCCATGATAGTTTTAAAATTTATTTTATTAAAGTATAGTTGAAACTTACAATGTTGTATTAGTTTCCAGGGTACAGAAAAGTGATTCAGTTATACATAAATATATTCTTTTTCATATTCTTTTCCATTTATCATTTATTATAGGATATTAATATAGTTCCCAGTGCTATACAGTAGGACCTTGTTGTTTATCCATTTTATAAATAATGGCTTGTATCTAATAATTCCATCCCTTCCTTATCGCCTCTTCTCCTTGGTAATCACAAGTCTGTTCTCTATGTGAGTCTATTTTCTCATAGATGATAGTAGATATTGTGTCATATTTTAGACTCCACATATAAGTGATATCATGTGGTATTTGCCTTTCTCTTTCTGACTTACTTCACCTAGTATGATAATCTCTAGGTCCATCCATGTTGATGCAAATGGCATTGTTGTTGTTGTTCAGTCACTCAGCCCTGTCTGACTCTGCAATCCCATGGACTTCCTGACGCAAATGGAATTCTTTCACTGTTTTTATGGCTGAGTGCTAGTGCTGCTGCTGCTGCTAAGTCGCTTCAGTTGTGTCCGACTCTGTGTGACCCCATAGACGGCAGCTCACCNTAGGGTCGCTTCAGGGACTGGCCCCTCCTTATCTTCCTGTAGGGACTTTCCACTGTGCCGCGGTCTCACAGATAAGAGGCAGGAATAAAAATAAGCAGTAAAAGTAAGTATGTAATTCAGACCTGAAAGTCTTTATCTTCAAAGAATGTGGTTGTGTCCAATAATCACAGCTGAATTCTGAAAGTCTGAGACAATTCTATAGCTAGGTCAGTAACCAATGGTTAGTACATAAACTTTGCCAGTATATCCCAGGACTTTATAACCAACATAACAAAATTAGAAAAGAGTTTCTTCCCTATAAAACTTGCTCCTGCTTTTAGTCTCCTTTCTTCATGATGTTGGACCATGTTAGAAACCAAGTGTCATCCTTGAATACCTCCTCAGTGTCTCATCAGCCTGCACGTGGCAATATGAAAGCTACTGCTTTAGTTCACCCCTGATGACTACCAAGTTCATGCCTGGGGTCATCAGGAGTGATCCCATTAGGTCATAATGACCTAACACAACAGTATTTTTACTGGTTCCTGCCAAAATCTTCCCCTAGCCCACTCTAATCATCTACTATAGCTCTGAAAATATTGCATTCCTATGGTCAGAATTGTTTATTAAGTTTCTCCCACCTAAACCCTTGCACAGCTGCTCAGGATTCTTCCTAACTGGTCTACTGTCTTATTAGCTAGTCTATTTTCTCACCACATTATCCCCTGCACTCTGCCCCTTACGCACACCAACTCTATATTGTATATTTCTTTATACTTGGTGCTCTTTCCTCTTGAATTCACTTTCCCACCTTCACCTAGCAAAAGTCATCTTAATAGGCACCTCTTCTGTGAAATTTTTTCCAGACACCATCCCACCTCCTACAATTCCCACTTCTACTGAGATAGATAGTAGAATTAACCAATATCATCTTTTTTTCCTCTTCCTGCACTTTATGCTGATTTCTGCCATGCTACCTGTAATATTTTAAAATGCTATTGTAAATATTTTAACAAAATGCATTCCAGCCCGCAAAGTAATACCTGGCACCTGGTGGGCACTCAGGAACTCTTTGTTAAATACATCAATAAATTGCTGAGAAAAGCTCATGAAATTACTATTTTAGAAAATATAAGATATATTCTTAGAAAGATGAGGATTTAAATCATAAAAACTTTAAATATTAGAGAGCTTTTTATTGTGTGACCAAAATTAATATTCTGAGACTGATTTGCTGAGAGGTCCATTGCCCAAAGTAACATTTAACTGAACAACCAGCTCATTTAATTCAGGTTTTACTTAAATGTATACTTTAGTCTACTTCTAAAGTCCATAGCAATTCAGATGAGATAAATTAGCAAGGTTAAAGTGAGGTATGTGGGACTTTAATCTGAGGACATAAATGCCTTCGAATCCTCCTCCTGCTGCTAGCCTTCCTTCCTCGTCTGTATCAAAGCTTCTCTGAGATTGACAGGCCAGTGTTTTGCACTGAATTTCCTGTCTTTTCACCAGCAGAGGGGCCCCTAGCTCTGCATCAGTTTTCAAAATCCATCAGTAGAGAGCTGGACAGAGAAAAGTGATGGCTTCTTTACTAGCTATTGGGACAGCAAAATGAAAACCAGTCTCATGACCCTTAGCAAAAATCTTCAAACACAGCTAAAACCATCCAGATTAATGTTAGACACTGTAAATTTTCTAAATAAAGTGAACAACTCTTTTTTTTGTAAGTAAATAGAAAAATATTGAAAAATTTTAAATTGGCAAAGTGTGGGAAGAATCCTAAAAGTGCTGAAGTGTTGGACAAACTGGAAACAACTTTAAAAAGATGAAAAAAGAAATCAATATAAAATGGCATCACATATGAAATGCGTTTTCTGTTATAATCAGAAAATAAAANAAAAATTTTAAATTGGCAAAGTATGGGAAGAATCCTAAAAGTGCTGAAGTGTTGGACAAACTGGAAACAACTTTAAAAAGATGAAAAAAGAAATCAATATAAAATGGCATCACATATGAAATGCGTTTTCTGTTATAATCAGAAAATAAAATCAAAGAGAAAAACTAGTCATCCAGTAATCTTTAGGTTTGAAGAATTGAACTGCCCTTTAAAATTGTTTTCTTTTTTTTGCAAGTTTGATATTGATTAAATATATTCAAGAATACTCTTTTAATAATGAGATTTTATATCTATGAAAATATGAATCATCATCAAAGAAGATTTTATGTATGAACGTCTATTAATACTTTCATAAAGTTAGNAAATTGTTTTCTTTTTTTTGCAAGTTTGATATTGATTAAATATATTCAAGAATACTCTTTTAATAATGAGATTTTATATCTATGAAAATATGAATCATCATCAAAGAAGATTTTATGTATGAACGTCTATTAATACTTTCATAAAGTTAGATATTCAACAAAATGATGCTTTGATGGATTAGCTTTTGGAGAGTTGAACTGTTTCTTCATGTGGGAAAACTAGACCCTGCCAGACTACATGATATGAATGCTGATGGCCAAGCTGGAGAAGAAGCAGTAATATCTCCTTTCTTTCTAGTATAATGAACTGTCCTTGTTACTCCTCATAGCCACAAAACATAAAAGAAGGCCATCATTAGCTAAAATAATTAAATAATCTCTAAATAATCAGCATAGGCATGCTCAGTTACTCAGTCATGTCCACGGACCTTGCTACCCCATGGACTGTAGCCAGCCAGGCTTCTCTGCTCTTGGGGTTCTTCAGGCAAGAATACAGTAGAGTCTTAAAGTGAAGTTGAGCAGAATGAGAAAACAGAAACAGAACTCACAGGTTGTGTGTCAAATTTACTTACTTTATAGAGTATAAATAAATCAATAAATATTCATTTGTATTTCAAGAGGGTGACTTTCCTAAGGCCATGCAAATATCAAGTTTCTACTGTTAATTTCCAGGCCCTTTTCCTCTCTCTCTCTTATCCTGTACCACCCTGGTGGCTCAGACCATAAAGAATTTGCCTGCCAATGCAAGAGACCCGAGTTCAATCCCTGGGTCCAAGATCCCCTGGAGAAGGGAATGGCTACCCACTCTAGTATTCTTGCCTGGAGAATTTCATGGACAGGGGAGCCTGGTGGGCTACAGTCTGCGAGGTCATAAAGTGTCAGACATGACTGAGAGATTGATGCACAACACTTTCTCTTTTCTCTCTCTTATCTTCTACTTCTATTTCATCTAGGATGTCAAGATTTTCTTAGGCCTGATTTGGATGATACATAACTTTGTCATCTTCCATACTTAGCCTAAAATCCAGAGCAATTCTGCTAATAACAAATTGATTCTGTGTTCAAAGTATGCTCTATTTCAATGAAGATTTGGACATTAAAGTCTGCTAATCTTCCTTTCTATGCTGTATTTTCATTAAGTCTTCCTCATCTTGAAGTTGAGCAGAGGTAAGGTATAGTAATGAAACTTAAATTCATTTTATTAATATGTACCAACTTTTTGGTAAGTGCTTGAAATGGCCCATCGGGGCACTGAGTCATATAGACTTCCCAAAAGAATCAGCAGTCCCTGAGAATGCTAAAGCCACATGAAAACCTCCGTTTTCAGGCCATGAAGGTCTGAAACCACAGGAATTTCCACCACATTCTAGGCAGAGCTGAATGATGTCCTCTTTAGTTTCCACTATTGGCTAACTGCTCTTTAAAAGATCTCTAAAGGGCAGGCTGATATCTGAATCATGGTTGACGAATGCTGATGCTCACAACTAATCAGTATAAGAAAAATTAGCCCAAGAGCGCATTCTAACCAAAGAGAACCCTGTCCTGGTAGTAAGTATTGCTAAGAGTTACTGGAATGCTGTTAAAATAATGATGGAAAGATGGAAATTCATGGAAAGTGCTGTAGGCTAATTTGGCAATGATCTCTTCCTTTACGGAGATATTTAAAGAAACCTAAGCTTTGTCCAGGTTTTAGTATCAATTTCTGCAGTTCTTCCTGCCACTTACAGACACTGATAAAATGTATGGGAACCTGATTTGTTCTGTCTCTTAAGTAATATTGTTATGCTAATAGAAGTAGCACATATGTGAGCAATACAAGGCAGGTAGATAAGTCCACATTAGCTGTTGAATCAACTAGTTGTAGAATTCTGAGTTTGTTAGGTTGAATTAGTCTAGTATGTTACATTCATTTCACATATTGCAAAATTTAAACCCAGGGAATGTAAAAGATTTTCAGAGAGAAAAGGAAATGCTAATTTTTGCTTTTATATTAGATGTTAAAAGTTGAACTGTCAACTTATATACTTACAACATTTGCTTAACATTCTTGTCACCTTATAAAAGTGTATTTTTTTAATTTCAAAGAAACAAAATTAAAAAATAAGAAATTTAAATAACTTGTCCAAATTTACATGATTTACAAATGGCAGAGCCATGTTTGACATTCAGATCTATTTGATTTAATAGTTAGCTTTTTATTATAACACAAAAAGTTTGACAAAGAGGACACTCCTCTTTGTGAGTCCATCAGGTACTTCAGGGTTTATGCTAAATCTTTTATTCAAAGGATATTGGTTCTAAGAGTGAATAAAAATACATGCATTCCATAATTCAATATTTTCAAATATTTATTTTCATGAAATTAATGATCTAAGGTACTGATTGATTCCATACATGCATAAAATGCACTTTCATCTGCTATTTTTGGATTCTGTATAATATTCTATTTAAAGCTGCTACCACAAACTGGACAAAGAAAGAAAGAAAGAAAAGAGAGAGACAGAATGAAAGACAGAAAGAAAAACAATCTCAAACTCAGAGTTTCTAGTCATACACACTTGGCTAGTGTGTGATAGCATAACCAGGAACAAGGCTTTGAAAATCCCCCATCAGGCAGATGAAAAGATGATCAACATTGCTAATTATTAGAGAAATGCAAATTAAAACTAACTGAGATACCACCACACACCAGTCAAAATGGCCATCATTAAAAGTCTACAAATAACAAATGCTGGAGGGAATGTGGAGAAAAGGGAGCCCTGCCACACTGTTGGTGAGGATGTAAGTTGGTGCAGCCACTGCGGAAAATAATATGGAGGATCCTCAAAAAACTAAAAATCAGAGACGCCATATGATCCAGCAATCCTACTCCTGGGCATGTGTGTGTGTGCTAGTCGCTCAGGTGTGTCTGACTTGATGCGACCCCATGGACTGCAGCCCTCCAGGCTTCTCTGTCCATGGGATTTCCCAGGTAAGAATACTGAAATGGGTTGCCATTTCCTTCTCCAGGGAATCTCCTGGCATATATCAGGACAAAACTGTAGTCCAAAAAGATACATGCACCTTCATGTTCATAGCAGCATGGTTCACAATAGCCAAGACATGGCAGGAATCTAAATGTCCATTGACAAAAGAACAGATAAAGAAGATGTGGTACATATATACAATGGTATACTATTTAGCCATTAAAAAAAGGACAAAATAATGCCATTTGCAGCATCATGGATGAAACTAGAGATTATCATACTAAGTCTGTCAGGAAGAGAAAAATACCACACGATATCACTTATATGTGGAATCCAAAATAATACAAATGAATTTATCTACAAAACAGCAGACTCACAGAGAACAGACATGTGGTTGGAAAGGGAAGCTGGGGATGGATAGAGTGGGAGTTTCAGGTTAGCAGATGCAAACTAGTGTACATGGAATGGATAAGCAACAAGGTCCTTCTGAACAGCACAGGAAACTATATTCAATAGCCTGTGATAAACCATCATGGAAAGGAGTATGAAAAAGAATGTGTTTATACGTATATGTATAACTAAGTCACTTTGCTGTAGAACAGACATCAACACAACATTGTAAATCAACTCTACCTCAATGAAAAGTTAAATTAAAAAATAAGGCTTTGATATTCTGTTCTCTCTCCTATGATCATTTCTTTGTAATATATAGCTTCCTACAGTTAACAAGCTCTAGAAGTTGTGAGTTGATTCTCATTTTTTAATTTGTCGTTTCTCTAGTTTAATATGATTGATAGATCCTTCTGTAAAATTAATGTTTTCAAAAAGTTTCAATTACAGCAGTTATTACTATGCCATAGATGTCAAATTCAAAAGGAAATCTAAAACATTTTTGAAAAGGGAGAGAAAACTAGGCTTTCAAAAGACAGGCAAAAGTCAAGTTCAATCTACAGGGAAATTTTATTTTACTTTAATATTTATTTATTTTATTTAAGTACAATTGATTTACAGTGTTGTGCCAATCTCTGCTGTATAGCAATGACTCAGTTATACACACATATATGTTCTTTTTATATATTCTTTTCAATTACAGTCTATCACAGAATGGTATAGTTCCTTATGCTATACATTAGGACCTTGTTTACTTTAAACGTAATCATTTGCATTTGCCAATACAGGACAATTTTATATTTTAATAATGTAAGGTTCAAGTTGCAGAAATAAAGGAGAGCAACTTGTTTGAGACTATCCAGGCATAAAGTAATAGAGGAAGACTTTGAGAGGCTGTAAACTACCTACCCAGTGGCACTAGTAGTAAAGAACCTGCCTGCCNGCAACTAGAGAGTAGCCCCCATTGCCTATAGCTAGAAAAAAGCCCACACAACAACGAAGACCCAACACAACCAAAAATAAATAAATAAACAAAATTGTTTAAAAAAAAAAAGGCCAGCATCATGAAAATAAAGAAAAAAAGAGATGGTGCATGAGAGATCCCTGAAAAGGTATAAGTAGTTGCTAAAATTGTAAGAAACAAAATATCAGGAAGCATTTTAACATCAACTGGCGTTTGTCTTGGTATCTCCCATTCATTGGCAATTTGGGCAGCCAAATTAAAAGTTCATGAGAAATAAAAGAAAAATTATAAATCTGAAATGTCATGGTCTCAAAAATATTTTTATCATTCAAATATACAAAACATATAATTTACATACATTCCTCAAGTGCATGTCACTCAATGGATAATTTTGAAAGCCAAGTATACATAAAAAAATATATTAGGCATGGTCCCAGTCAACTCTAGAACCAGAAACAGAATCTATTTTCAAAGTTTTTCTCCCCACTTTAGTTCCCTCAGCCAATAAATTTCAATCTTTATTATTGAATTATTTAGGTAGTAATTGTAAAAGTTATGGTGTCTTTTGTAAGTCTACTAGAAAAAACAGACATTAAAAAAAATTTTTGACATTAACAAAAAGGCAAAAACATACATTTGGAATATTAGGGTCTCAATATTTTTGTCCTTCAAATGCATGCATATCTATATAAAGCATGTCACATACGTTCATCCTAGAGATAAGTGAGTTATAAAAGTATACATGAAATACAGTAGTATTTGATCCTGGAGGATAAAATTGTTTCATGTTACTGGGAATCAGCAAGAGACAGACCTAGAGACATCTAAAGCAGATAAAGACCTGCGGGCATCAACTTAAGGTACTGTGTTGTTATTCTCTAGAGATTGAGAACGAGTAACTCAGAAGGATCCTTATGCAGGAATGTGGAGAAACTGCCAAAACCAGAGACAAAGAGGCCAGCAGGGAGTGAAGAGAAACATCCAACTTCAAGATATTTAAGCTGGTAAAAGTTTTAAGACTTGTGACTGAAACTTTGCTTCTGAGACAAGTCCAGCAATGGTTCATGAAGGCGAGATATTTGGCTTAAAAATTTTTTTGGATCTGACCTGTGAAATCACCTTAAGTTACATCAAAACTCCTTAATAAACACCTACTGTTCCGTACTAAACTTTCTCAGGAAACTGGGAAAAGGTAGAAAGCAGGATCCCTGCAGATGTAGAAGTCATCAGCACAGAAAGTAGTGGAGCAGCAGAAAGCACATTGGTGGCGAGGCTGTCAGGTTTTGTGAAGAACTAGAGAGTCGGACACACCTGAAGCGACTGAGCAGCAGCAGCAGCAGAGAAAAAGAGACAGAAACCTGAATTCAAAATTAGGCTCAGCAAGCTACAAGCCGTATGGTCTCAGGGTAAGTACTTAACCTCTGAAAGAGCCTATTTCCTGGGCAAAATGTGACCATAACATCTAACAAGCTGGATTATGACAAGGACTGCAGATAAAAATATGCAAGACCTATATGAGTGCTAGGTGTTAAATATAAATAGATATCCTGCTAAATGTGTGGCCTGGCCAATGGTGGAAACTCAGTGTGAAGGAGACATATTACATAATTATTCTCTGCCTATTGTGTGTGTGTGTGTGTGTGTGTGTGTGATTTTTTAAATTTTATTTTAAATTGGAGGATAATTACAATATTGTGTTGATTTCTGCCATATATCAACATGAATCAGCCATAGATATACATATGTCCCCTCCCTCTTGAAACTCTCTCCCACCTTCCAACCCATCCCACTTTTAAAAGGGACATGATCTAGTGTAGATCATGTTTCTGAGAACCTCTTTATATAGAGAACACTTAAACCTTAAAACTTAAGGGGAGGAAAACAAGTCCTCCCAGGCACCATTGGTAACTAAGAGAAAGCCTGACAGTTACAGGCATTTTTTCTAGAACTTATAAAAGCTAAAGGAGAAAAAAAAATACATTTGTAAAAGTGTAAAAGACATTATACATTAAGTCAGAAAGGACTTAGAGGTGCAGTCAGCATAGTACAAAGCTGGTGGAAGAACCAGACTCATGAGATCAGAATGTCACAGAAAACTTCATATCTGAAGAAAAGGATTTCATAACAGACTTGCTGCCTAGAGTAGGTTTCTCTTGCCTGTGATTCTGGGGCATTTGAAAGCAGGTAGCATCTAGAAATTTCTTTCATGTCTAGAACTTTGCTGTGCATTTAAATGTTTTAATGTTGTTTTGGAGTCCCTAAATCTCTATCTTCTGTAAGATCTGAATCACTTTTATGGTTCCTCCTATTCTGCATTTCCTGTGAGAGCTTAATCTTGACCTAAAAATTTTCCAATCATGGTACTTTTCTAGAAAATATCTATGGTGGATGCTGTGATGGTCCTGCCCAGATTCACCTTCAGGAATGAAGGACTACTGTCTCAGCTGCTGGCAGCGCCACCTGGGGGACAGCCCTCAAGGTCAGCCCTATGAGGACTGCCTGATCTGAAGAGAGCTGCCTCAAGCAAGCGCCCATGCCATTCCAGAGTCCCCCACAGGGGCATAAAAACTCAGCCCCCTCATCCAGTGAGAGACAACTCTGAATGGACATCCAATTTCAGACAACCCTCAGGCTCCCCCTAAGACTGCATCACAATCCAGTTTCTTCCTTGGCCCAGGCCTGCTTCCATCCTACCATGCCCTTCCATTCCACTGGTGTGTCCTAAGAGCTCCCCCTAATATACCTCTTGAGGGCTAATCTCTGCGCCCTGGGGTACACAACCTGTTCTGTTGCTGTCAGTGGAAGAATCTCAAGGCATGATGAGAACACACTCATCTGACAGAGTGTGCACACACAAAGGACGAGATAGACTTATCACTATGGACAAAATTGCACATGTGTCCTTGCTTCCTCTTCGAGGCTTCAGCTCCCTTTACCGGAACTCTACAATGTGGATGGAGAGAAGGCTGTAGATAGAAGGGAGAAGCAGCTGGGGAGCATCCAGGTGTGAGGAAGGAGACCTGGAGAGGATGAGACAGATCTAAGGGCGAAGGACAGGCTTGAAGCTGAGATGAGGCAGGACCAACTGAAAGAAGCATCTTAAGAGGAAGAATGGTGGTTGGAAAAATTAAGCCCAGAAGTCCATGAAACAGATGCGCAAATGATGATGCGTGATCCGGCAAGTCAATCTGCCTGACACTTCTGAGCACTGGGAGCTCCACTGTGGACATGTGTCCTTTATACAGAACTGGAAGGAGCTCAGTCCGATGAAACATTAACAGAAGCTGAAGGGACACTGGAATGAGACCTAAAAAGGACCTTCACTACCTGCTCTTTGGTTATGGTCATGGAACTAAGCCTCATTTCTGTTCTGTCTCATCCTGTATCTCCACACAGACACCTCCTCGGAGTCCCACTTTGCACCCAGTCATACCTTCTTGCTGACTTACTTGCCTAGTTTTTTTTTTTTTTTTTGGCTGCACTACGCAGCATGTGAGATGCTAGTTCCCTGACCAAGGATCAACTCAGATCGAACCCAAGCTTCTGCAGAGGAAGTTTAGAATCTTAACCACTGGACCCCTGGGGAAGTCCCCTTGCTTGCTTTTTTGGTGACACACTCCATACTTTAAGTGAACTAAAGCCCCCGGTTTCAAGGCATTGTAGCTGATGTCTTTACAAAGAGCAATCACAGCTCTTAACCAGGAGACATGCTTCACGGATATTTACTAAAAGGAGTGTTTTGCAACACACATGAAGAAGAAAAGCATTCAGTGAGGGAATGAGAATTACACACTAATCTTCGAAGATCCCTGGTTTTGAACTGAAACAGACCGCAAAAATCACATTTGGACTAACCTCCTGATTTTATAAAGGAAGAAACTATTTCCTGGAAGATTTTTTTTTTTTTTTGCTGCAAATATTTTCTTCCTTTCCCACCCATAGAACACTATTAAAAAATGTTTCTGCTCCACCTCCCATCTCAATTTCCCTTCTCCTTTTAAAAAGCAACGAGGCTGCCAGGAAAAGCATTTCAAGGTGGATCACGTGAAGTCCCAGCCAAGGCAAGGGGAAAAAAAAAAGTTAAATTGAAGAAGCAGCTGGTTATTTGCCACCAGATGGGAAGGTAGCACACTCTTACTCTCTGCCCCCAGTCCCCTGGAGCAAGTAAACTGCTACTAGACTCTTGTGTCTCCAAGGTCGCTCTCCCTCCCCACCCTCCCTCTTCCCTGCCCTGGGCTGGGCCCACAGGGCTACACTGAGTCACCCAGTGCAGCTGGGATCCTTTTAGAGAAAAAGGATCATTCCAGGCTGCTGTGGTTACCTGTATCCTATTTCCCTAAGACCAAAGGCACTTCTGCTCCAACCCTAAAAACCTCAAAGGAAAGGAAATCTTCAAAGAAAATGGAATTCTTCATTGATTTGGGGGGACATGATTTACTCTTTTCAATATTATAACATATATGCCCCCCAAAAGAGATTATCTGATTACTGACTGGGAACAGGCCCACATGGCAGGGTTTGATTACGGGAACGCCCAAGAATGTGGAGTTGTGAAAAAGCAAAATGATAGGAGATTTAAAAAAAAGAAGAAGAAACTGCTCAGCTCTCATTTGGTCTTTTGGTAGTTTTCTATCTATTGTCTTTTCAAACTATGGTGAGTTCAAGGACAGGAAGACAACTGTGGAAAGAAATGACACTGGTGGCCTGGATACCCAAATGGGCCCAACGTTTACGCAGTGGTTAGACTTTATTGCTTCATTTTGGAGGTTTAAATTTGAATCCTAGTTCCATTCAAACAACAAACAGACAAATTAAAGGATAGTAACAGGATAACCAAAGAATAAATTAGACCTAAACCATCTCCAGACTGTATGAAGTTCTATTTGAACAGAGTATAGAATTTTCCGAGTTAACATGCTATGTCGCTCTTAGAAGAATGTGTAAGTAGGCTTCACATTTGTCCCAACTATTTAAATGACTCTCGAGTAGAACAGTATATACCCAACCACCTGTAATAAGTGATCCTAATTAATCACATCAGTACAGGCAGACCTCAGAGATGTTGCAGGTTCCATTCGAGACCTCCACCATAAATCATACAGTGCAATAAAAGTGAGTCACAGGAAATCTCTTTGGTTTCCTACTGCATGTAAAAGTTATGCTTCCACCATGGTTTAGACCATTCGGTGTACAGTAGCACTATGTCTAAACACACAACATCCATAGCTTCATTTAAAAACACTTTATTGCTAAAAACTGCTGTCACCTGAGCCTTCAGCAAGTTGTAATGTTTGTACTGGTGGGAGAGTCTTGTCACAATGAGATGTTGATGGCCGCTGAGTGATCAGAATTGCTAAAGGTTGGGGTGGCTGTGGCAATTTCTTAAAATAAGACAACAAAGTTTGCTGGATCAATTGACTTCTTTTCATGAACAATTTATCTGTAGTTTTTTGACAGCCTTTTAACCACAGAACTTCTTTCAAACTTGGGTTCAGTCCTCTCACACCCTGCCACTGCTTTACCAACTCAGTTCATGTAATATTCTAAATCTTCTGTTGTCATGCCAACAATCTTCACAGCATCTTCACCAGAGGTGGATTCCATTTCAGGAAACCACTTTCTTTGCTCATAACACCTTCTCGACTGTTCAAATTTTAACGTGAGATTATAGCAATTTGGTGACATCATCAGATGCCGTTTCCATTTCCAGTTCTCCGGTTCCTTATACCACATCTGCAGTGACTTTCTCCACTGAAGTTCTGAACCTCTAAAAGTCATTTCTGAGGGCTGGAATCAACTTCTTCCAAACTCCTGTTTTTTGACCTCTTCTCACGAATCACAAAGGTTCTTAACGAAATCTAGAATGAGAAGTCTTTCCAGAAGATTTTCATTTTACTTTGCCCAGATTCATCAGGAGAATCACTATCTAAGGCAGCTATAGTGAAAGTGAAGTCGCTCAGTCGTGTCCAACTCTTTGCGACCCCGTGGACTGTAGCCTACCAGGCTCCTCCATCCATGGGATTCTCCAGGCAAGAATACTGGAGTAGGTTTCCATTTCCTTCTCCAGAGGATCTTCCCAACCCAGGGATAAAACCCGGGTCTCCCTCATTGCAGGCAGACATTTTAACCTCTGAGCCAAAATTTATTTCTTAAATAATACTTGAAAGTCAAAATTATTCCCTGATCCATGGGCTGCAAAATGGATGTTGTGTTAGCAGCATGAAAACAACATTAATCTGGTTGTACATCCCAATCACAGCTCTTGTATGACCAGGTGCACTGTCAATGAGCAGTAATATTTTAGAAGAAATCTTTTTTTTATTCTGAACAGCAATGGGCTTAAAATATTCAGTAAACCATGGTGTGAACAGATGTGCTATCATCCAGGCCTTTCTACTGCATTTATAGAATACAAGCAAAGTAGACACCGCAAAATTCGGAAGGATTCTAGGATTTTCAGAATGGTAAGAAAGCACTGGTTTCAGCTTAAAGTCACTAGCTGCATTAGCCCCCAACAAGAGAGTTAGTCTGTCCTTTGAAGCTCTGAAGACAGGCATTGACTTCTCCTCTCTAGCTACCAAGTCAAAGATAACATCTCCCAACAGATGGCTGTTTTACCTACATTGAAAATCTGTTGTTCAGTGTAGCCACTTTGATGAGTTATCTGGATAACTTGCGGCAGCTTCTACATTAGCATTTGCTGCTTCATCTTGTACTTTATGTTATACAGGCAGCCTCTTCCCTTAAACCTCATTATGAACCAGAGTTGTCTAACTTTAAACTTTTCTTCTGCTTGCACCTTCCTCACCTCTCTCAGCCTCCAGAGAATTGGAGAGAGTTAGGGCTTTGCTCTGGATTAGGATTTGGCTTAAAGAAATATTATGGCTGGTCTAATCTTCTAACCAGACCATTACACAACTTTCCCCATATCAGCAATAAGGCTTACTATTCAGGTATTCACTGAAGTTAACACTTTTAATTTCCTTCAAGAACTTTCCCTTTACATTCGCAACTTGAATAACTGGTGCAAGAGGTCTAGTTTTCAGTCTATCTCAGCTTTTCAACACGACTTCCTCACTGAGTGCAATCATTTCTAGCTTTTGATTTAAAGTGAGAGATGTGCAACTCTTATATTCACTTGAACACATAAAGGCCACTTTAAGGTTAATTTGGCCTGATTTCAATATATGTGTGTCTCAGGGGAAAAGGAGGGCCCAAGGAGGGGAAGAGAGATGGGGAATGGCAAGTTGGTGGAGCAGTCAGAACACACAACATTTATTGATTAAGTTGGCCAGCTTACATGGGTACAGCTAGTAGTGGCTCAAAACGATTACAAGAGAGCATCAAAGATCACAGATCATCACAACAAAAACACTAATAATTTTAAAAGTTTGAAGTATTGGGGAAACTATCAAAATGTGACACAGGGACTCAAAGTGACAACTGCTGTGGGGCAAATGGCTCCAGCAGACTTGCTGGAACGGGTTTCCACAAACCTTCGATTTATAAAGAAACGCACTACCTGTAAAGCTCAGTAAAGCTAAGGGCACTAAAAGCAGGCATGCCTGTGGCAGTACCAATCTTCAGATTGTGTATCCTTCAGCAAGCAGAAAGAGAGATGAATAATTTTTTAAGCGAACTGTACTTTCACAAGCATACTGAAAATACCCAGTTTATCAGCTTGTCCAAGGATTTGCTTTCAACTTCTGGACATGGCAAAGAAGAGCACTGTTTGACATAATCCTTCGACCCAAAAGATCAATTACACCGAATGGTGCCTGTGCATTTTAAATCACTGAGAGTAAATGATAGGTATTAGGGAAAGCAAATTGAATGAACAACATAGCCTGCTGGGAGTGAATACATTTGTTTGAAAACAATATTTCTTTTCCTAAGTGAGTACATAACAGCTAAAAGGTTGCTAGTTGATGGCTCTAAAGATGAGAGTCTTCTCCCTCACCACAGGAAGGGGCAGGGAAGTGCCAGCCCCCTCTGTCTCCACGTGAGTATGCCTCCATAATTTTCTGAATGGACCACTCTAGGGCACCAAAATGCGAAGTTGCTGCGCATGCCAACCAAAAGCCACTGTGGTGGTGCGTTGTCACAGCCTGGGGGCTAGATTCAGACCCCCCCGACCAGCTCAAGGGAGAAGGCAACTCCCAGCGATAAGAAGGGCTGAACTGTAACCCGGGACCCAGAAGAGGAAACCGTCTATACCTGCCACTTTACAAGGCAGCCAACCCCATCACCTCAAACACTAATCACTGCCATCTAAGCCTACAGGGTTTCCCGGAAAAACACAAGAGTGCGGTGTGCACACCCTATTTAAGACAGGCGCCACTGACGCCATCAAGGACTGGAACTCCGGAACCGGAAACCTTCACCTTCTCGACACGCCTCTTCTTCCACTCCCCTGCGTCTGACCTGCCAAACAATGACGAGACACATGTCTCTGAATGTATAACCCTAACTGTGTCGGAGCAGAATTCCTAAGTGGTAAGTAGATCAAAAGGATTAAAAAAAAAAAAAAAAANGAACTGGAGCACAGGCACTCTGACTCAAAAGCACATGCTCTCTTGCCCACTGTACTGTGCTGCCGCTGAAATGGCTTTGCACCCACTGCCCCTTTAGTATGACCCTGCCTGTACCCATTCTCTGCATTTTTCTATTGCCCTGCTATGAAGGGTAGCCAGCACATGAAACACACCAGGGTGATCTCAAGTATTATTATTATTTTTTTTTTTTCTGTCTGGCTGCACCCACTCTTAGTTGCCGCTCACGGGATCTTCGGTCTTCATTGCATTATGGGCTTCCTTCAGCTGTGGCATGCAAACTCTTGGCTGTAGCATACAGGCTCTAGTTCCCTAAGCAGGGATCAAATCTGGGCCCCTTGCAGGGAACATGGAGTCTTAGCCTCTAGACCACCAGTGAAGCCTCAAGTGTTTATTTTTTAACACGTAATATTTTCACTAGTGAACTGACCATAGCATGATGGAATTCCGTGATCTTATGAAGTTGTCTTTTAAAGTTTTTCATTAACAAGAGAAGCATGTTAGCACGTCTAGCCTCCTAGCATTCAGTCCTATCACAGGATGAAGGTCCACTTGCACATATATATTACCAGGTACATGTTCACAACCACTCGACAGATTTGTTCCTTACCTCACCTCAAAGTGATGCCGAAAAGATTATAACTTTTCTCCAAAGTTCTTACCTCCATCTTGATATTTGCTCAATCTTTCAAAATACGATGAAATGGGAGCCTGGACAATATCTAAGATAGCCAGAAGAGTCCTTGTTAGCCTTAACAATTCACTGAAACTGTAAAATCCAAAGTATATAAGGTTCCGAGCCAAGTGAACCACCTAATTTAGAAAAAGAAGAAAAAGGGTAGAAAAGAAAAGAAAAACATTAGGAACAAAAATAAGCACTGAATTTTTATTATCTAAGTTTGTGCAGACATGTCTAATTATGTCTAATTCTTTTTTTTTTTTTCCAGCTGGTCTCATTTAATAGAAAGGTAGATTTTAAAGAGCCCCACCTAAATATGGAGAACAAACTAGTGATTACCAGTGGGCAGAGGGAAGTGGGGAGGAGCAATACGGGTATAGGAAACTGAGAGGTCTGTATAAAATACATAAGCAAAAGTGATACACTTTACAGCACAGGGAAATATGGCCATTGTTTTGTAATAACTTTCAGTGGAGTATAATCTACAAAAATATTCTGTTATATACCTGAAATTCATATAATATTGTAAATCAACTATACTTCAAAACTTTTAAAAAGAATTCTATCTAATCAACAGGAAATATATCCTTCAGCAGTCCTCTTCTAATTCATTAATACCTAGGAATTTAATACCTGCAAAAGTAACCACTGACCTCTGATTTAATCAAGTTTAGAATTAAATCCAAATAAGACCAGTTCATCAACCCCATCACAGGCCCATGTGACAGGAATATGAGGTATCTGGTGAACAGTCCACAGGGGAAGCAAGAAGACAAATTTTAGATGTATCAGGGTGGTTAAATGAGGTTTACATTAGAATGATTGACCTCTTGCTTAAATATTAAGTTATTTAGTCAGCAGGATATCACTTAATAAAGTCACATTAATGAATTACTTTAACAACTGAATATTATCCATGAAATTTGTCTAGAAATACACGTTCCTTATGCCACTTTGCGGTCTTCTGGATGCTACAGGACATACTAGGCATGACAGCCAGCTTCCAAGATGGTCCCCAACGGAGGCTCTCCTTCCACATTGCCCCAGGCTTAGTCGGTGTCACCAACAAAATACAGCAGAATGATGACAAGATACTTCTAAGCTTAGGTTATAGAAGACTGCAACTTCCCTCTTGGCCCCATTCTCTCTTTCAAATAGTTACCCCAGGGGAAGCTAGGCACCAGGCTGTGAGGACACTGAGGCAGCCTATGGAAAGGCCCACATGCCAAGAAGAACAAGGTGTCTAGACAATAGCCAGCAAGGAAGTACAACCACACAAGTGAACTCAGAAGCAGATCATCTGACCCCGGATGACGGTAACCCCAATCAGCAGCTTGATTTACAACCTCATGAGGGACCCTGACCCAGAACCACCAGATTTCTGAACCACAGAAACATGAGATAATCATGCTTGTTACTTTGAGCTGCTAGGTTAGGGGGTAATCTGTTACACATCAGTAGTAGGTACCTCATACCCCAGGTATCAGGTAATGGCATCTTCTCTCTAGTTTTGTCACTATCTACTCAAAGTGATATTATAATTTCAATTTAGTTTAAGGAGGCTAAAAACATCACTTTAATGGAGATTTTTTTAATGTATGCAAAATATATTATAAATATGCAAAACTCTCTGTCCATTAAAGGCAGTAAAGTTTACACAAATAAAAAATCAAAGAAAAGAAAATAAAACATAATTATAAATAAAATACTTTGTATATCAGGTATAAGTAAAGCATCAAATCTATCTTTTAATCAATGGCAGAGGGAATCATACCTTCAGGAATTTAACAACTGAATTATCAAAACATCCTAAATAATAGAGGGAAAAAAAATCTTTGATTTTCAATGTACCTAATTTTAGACAGTGTAAAGTGAATAACTCCACAAATTAATTGTTTAAAAGAAATTACCTCAAATGTCAGTTTGTTTTTTTCTTTATCTCCAAAAGGAAAAGGCTGGTTTACAACTTCTTTCAAGTATTCTTCAACAAACTCCATTGTCAGTGCAAATTTCCTCTTCATATCATTTCTGGAAGAGTCTGTTATAGAATCATATCTGGGAACACAGAAAGAATTTAAGGGAAGTTAAATTGATTGCATCATTTAAATTGGAAAATATATATACTTTAACTGCCTGACTTCTAAGTTTGGGTAAATTAATCAACCTTTCTAGATGCTATGTCCTCATCTGTAAAATGGGCCTGTTGTGAAATGAGTTACTACATGTAAAGCACTTAAATCAAAGTCTACCATACTATTAAAGACTTAACAAATTTTTGCTCCTATTCTTAATACATTTCCTGATTACTGGTTTCCAGAATAACATTTCTATTATCAAAAGCTGTCACTTTACTTTCCAAAAAGAGTATCTCATTTGCATTTGGAAGGTTAAAGAAGCCAAATTTGCACACAGAAATGCTTTTCCTTATATTCCATTTCAAAATTGAAGACATTTGGGAGAGGGATGGATTAGGAGTTTAGGATTAACAGATGCAAACTATTATATATAGAATGGATAAAAACCTAGATCCTACTGTATGGTACAGGGAATGATATCCAATATCCTGTGACAAATCATATGGAAAAGAATATGAAAAAGAACATATATATATGTGTATAACTGAATCACTTTTCTGTATAGTAGAAATTAATACAACACTGCAAATCAACCATCATGCTGCTGCTGCTNAACACTGGAGTGGGTTGCCGTTTCCTTCTCCAATGCATGAAAGTGAAAAGTAAAAATGAAGTCACTCAGTGTCTTAGTGACCCCATGGACTGCAGCCTACCAGGCTTCTTGGTCCATAGGATTTTCCAGGTGGGATTTCCCAGGCAAAAGGAGACGGTTGCCATTTCCTTCTCCAAAAGATCCCATACCCAGGGCTAACTCCCACTGTCTATGAGCTACTCAAGAAAAGGTTTCTTTACTGTGTTTCTATGGCTCCGTTGGGGTGGCGCAGACCCCAGTAATGGATGAGGAAGCCCTAGGCCCCCCCTGCTGACGTCATTCACTCTCCATCTCCCAGGGACCCTGGGTCCTGGAGAAGGACCAGTTCGTGATTCAAAGTTTCCAGGGTGAATTCTGGAGCTTCCCTGGTGAAGACTCCACCTGCAATGAGGGAGACCTGGGTTCCGTTCCTCCCTGGGTCGGGAGGATTCCTGGGTCGGGAGGAGGGCATGGCCCCCACTCCAGTGTTCTTGCCTGGAGAAGCCCCATGGCAGAGGAGCCCGGCGGGGTATAGTCCAGGGGGTTGCAAAGAGCTGGACTCAACTGAGTGACTAAGCAGCGGTGGCGGCAGGGTGAATTCTGGAGCAAGGCAGATGAACCGGATGGACCTGGTGTTAATGGGTTCCCAGGAGGAGAGGCCAGTTTCGCTTTCAGGGAAGCTGCTTGGTGTGCATCCAGGCTGCCCTGGGCCAGCCCAGAGCTCCTCGAGGCCTCCTGTGATCCTCGGAGAAACTGCTGAACTCAGCCTGAACCCCTTCGCCTTATGCCTGGTGTCAGGGGCCGGCCGGGAGCCACCTGGGTGGGTGTGTTCACACGGTTATGAGCAAACCTCCTGGACTTGGATTTTCCTTGCCAGTGTTTGTACTGGAAGATGCTGACCCTCATAAAGATGGTGCTCCTCCCAACATCTGGTCCTTCTGGCTCCTCCCTGGCTCACTGATCTTCTCCTGCACCTCCCTTCTAACGTGCACAGGCCCTCCTGGTAAGACGGGCGGTCCCTCTGCTCCGAGGGTGAGGAACACGGGAGTGGGGTTGAGGGGGGCAGCTGAGGCTCCAAGCACTTAGTGGGCCTGCCTGATACCCGTGACACCTTCAGCACGGTAGCTCAGCCCGCACCCATGCCGGGCACAGGTGTCTTGCATCCCCCGGTGAGTTGGGGGAGGCACAGAGGTCGAGGAACTCGGCCAAAGTCATTTAACAGGAGTGGACTGCGTGGGACACAGCTTCCCGTGGCCTCAGGACTCCTTGCCCCTTTCCCAGAAATGAGGGTCTCAACCCCTCCGATGCAGCTCACATCTACACCCCAGTTCCCCTCGCAGACAGGGCCTTGCCTCCTGGGTCAGGAAGAAAGCCCCGGGCCTGCTCCTTCCCCAGGTGGTGAACAAACACACGGGAGGCGCGGCCGGCCTTTGCTGGGTCCCGCTTGTCCTCTGTCAGACGCCCGCTTCTGTCTCCCTGATAGGATGAACACACAAGCTCACATGGTCAGTTACTGGATCCCACAGACGTGAGCCCTGCTGCCAAGCGTTCAGGCATCCAAGTGCTCCCATCGGGGGTCTCCTCTCCCGCATGGCCCTGGCAGGGAGCCCACTGGCCCCTCACCAACTCTGAACGGCAGCCCCCACCCATTCGCCGAACCTCTCCGTGGCCTTCCCGGGGTGCGTTTGTCCCGTGACACTCGACGCATGTTTTGCGATGATTCCTTCTTGTGGGTGGCCAAGGGTGCCCACCTTAGCATCATTGCTCTGGACAAAGTGATTCGAACACCTTTGCTGGGCATCTCAAAGGAGGCTCGATGCCGGGGCCCCACCTGCAGAGATTGGCATTAAGGGTGTAAACGGAGCCTCCGACCACTGGCTTTAAGCCACGTGATTCTCCGCTGAGGCCAGGGGAGACAGCCATGGCCCAAAGCACCACCTGTCCCGTTCCTACGGCCGCCTCGACGAAAGGAGAAAGGTACCTTTGCCGCCATGTCCGTATGGCTGTACATGTTAGGTGAACCACTGCCTGCTCTTACACGTGGGGTCTGTTCTGTTCTACTCTCCTGCTCTATTTCTTTAAAAAGCAGAGTGCTGGCGGCTCACAAGCTGCATCCCTCTCTCACCCGTGACGGTCTGGACCGCCATCTGAAGCACGGCTCTGCAGCCGGGGGAGGAGGAGCACTGCCTCGGACGAGGAGGATGGGACATGGGCCTGAGCTCAGCTCCCTCCTGGACGAGGAGGATGGGACATGGGCCTGAGCTCAGCTCCCTCCTGGGTCCACGGGGCCGACCGGTGTCCTNCTGCTGCTGCTGCTAAGTCACTTCAGCCGTGTCCGACTCTGTGCAACCCCATAGACGGCACCCCACCAGACTCCCCCATTATACTTCAATAAAATAAATTTTTTAAGAAATTGAAGACATTTGATTTTGAGTTCATCAGGTGAATTTTAAGTCATCAAGAAATGCTCCCAAACATACTCATGAATTGTGATCTTCGTGGGGATTTCTGTCCAGAGCCGGGCATAGCGAACAGGCACCACGGACTCCTGGGGATCCCGGTCAACGTGCATGTGGAGCATGAGGCGACAAAAAGATGCTCGGAGGTCAAAAGGCAGGCTCTCATCTGACATACATCGCAGGATCAAATCAACAGAGAGCTGTGTAGAAATCTGGTTTATGGCCAGATACTGGCGATCCAAGCACATTCTTGCAAAGAGATTTAGCTGGTACCTTAAAAATAGTAAATGTATTACATTATTTGTCTTATCTGGATAAAGTCTTAGTATCAATCCACATCTATTTTTATGTTTCTAATATTTCCAAGTGTACGTGATACTGGACATTGTGGTAGTGGGTTAAGTGATTGAATGGCACGTAGATGAGGTCACTTCTATGCCCATTTAGTTACAATTTCTCTCACTTGTTCTAGCAACAAGTTTCCGGTGGAGACTGCCATCAGGCTCTAGGTTCTTGGTTTCTTAGAATTACAAATACACTAAGCCCAAAGGCTATGGATAACAGCTCTCGTGAAACCATCTCTCTCTGCCTTGCCCAGGCTCTCTCAGTTCCAGGCTCTCATGTCTACATTCAAGTGTAGACTTATTCAGTTCCCAAATGATCAATGATTATTCAAGTGACCAGTCCAAATGGCATCAGTACACTTTGATTCATCAGCCTCCAATATACAGAAAGTAGCCTTTGATTTTGTAGCTGTAGAAATCAGGGAACACAAGGAATTCTCTTGTCTTTCTCAGATTTTTGTGATTTAGGCCTAGTCTTGGTTTCTGCTTTGGGTTTCCATGCCTTAGACTCAAAAAACACTAACTCGGTTCTTGCTCTCACTATACTGACTACATCAACCACCACTGAAACTTCAACTACTATATGCCACCACTGAACTTTCACAACTATAGACACCAGTCTGTCCAAAGTTCTAGGTCTCTACATGACCATGAGCAATATATATATAACTACTGGCTAACCTTCTCTGAGGCCACCTCTACAACCAAATCAGCTTCCCTGGCCCAAGATCTATCTCCTTCTCAATTCGATTATCTGCACCCACACCAATCAACAAGAGGAAAAACTCCTTTGCTGCACAACAGTTCCAAACTAGCAGAAAATGAGAAAATAGCAAGTGATATATGTGGAAAACACAGATGTTTGCATTTGTTGTGAATATTTTAAATAATACTAAGTATTTCAGCTACCCTAGTTCTGATATAACTTCTTAAACTTCTTCACAGACATCTGACCTCACAGATTTACAGATTTCTGAGAATCGCCTCTCAGTGCGGGAGACTGAGAATTATGGTTCTCTATGATACTTAACCTGTAATAGGTAAGGACTTCCAAATCAGCCTTGGTGCCCTCCTTTGCCTCCTGGGCAAGGTGCCTGATGGCTTTGCCATGAGGTTCCTTGTTACTGTCAATCCAGTAGAGCCAAACTTCTTCCTCATCAATGTCATCTGAAAGGATGGCACTCTCCATGGGGTTGTCTCCTTGCATTGAGACCAATCTTGAAATAAACACACACAAAAACCTATGAAAAATTTCATCCAGAAACAAGACAAGGAACTGTCCTGCTTACAAATAATGAACATAAAAGGATGCCTCCATCAATGGGGCTTACTTGGTTTGAATGAGTATGTCTGCATTGCCTGGGCTCAACATAAATTTGCAGATGAGTTCTTGAGTCACAGGTATCGCAGTGGTATTAGACACACACAGATCTGATAAATAATCCAAAAACCTGACAAGAGAAAAAAAATTAAATTGAACATTAGCAAAAAGCATCTGATAAAATCACCACCCAAAATATACTTTGGGATATAATGAAACTGTCTAGATATATTTTTAATATTATTTCCATGCAACAGTATTCTAATGTGTTGCTTATCTACTGCATCATTAGAGACATTGTGTTGCTTATCTACTGCATCATTAGAAACAAATTAAACGTCCAATTATTTGTGTTTAGTACAAATCTTGTTTCCAAAAATGCTATAAGCTTGCTTCTACTTATTTGCTGATATTCATCCCACAGCACTGTGACTTGTTATATTTACAGTATCAAAACAAAGCCAGACCAAAGTTAACGCTGTACTCAGTAAAACAGCCAGACAGCACATGAATTCAATCTGGTCAAGTCAGAGGCCTCATTCTATCTTCTGACACTTATTTGCCATGCTAATTAAGATTTTGTCAATCTGCTTGACTTCTCTGCAATCATTTCTCCCAGATAAGGCAGCACGGTATAAGAGAAAGGCGACTTGCCATGGAGTCAGAAACCCTAACTTCTCTTTCTAGTTGGTTTGTAGGCTTCTAGTTTCACGTCTTTAACATGTGGATAATATTTTATGACCAGTGTACTTCAGGAGAATGTGCAAGGATTTAAATGAAACAATGTATTAATATATATATGAACATATTCTGAAAAACTTGGAGAACTATAAAAACACAAGTTATCTGAGTGAAAATCAACCACATTTAAATACATTATCTATAAAGGGTTTTGATCTGCTATGAGATAATAACTCATGATGATACATAATTATCACAGCAATAAGTCCAACATTGTTCAGTCCATGAAAGAATTCTAACTTTATAAAAGTTCTGAAAAGTTTTGAAAATAAAGCAATAAGCCATAATCCCCACAAGAAAACACTGCATGAGCTACTTCCAACCTTGGCTCCCGATTTCTCCTGAGTAAACTAACAAATGTTTCTATTTCTTTTGCTGTAATGTGTTTCTCGAGTAGTTTTCTGTTGTTGTGCAACAAAGCTGTGATGGTATCTTCTGCCAAAATATCATAGCCGATCTGGGACTGCATGACACAGAAATTCTTAGCAATGTATTCCTGCAAAGAAGAAGGACTGTCAGAATGCGCTGCCAAACAGCTTAGAAATAACAGGTTCTATTAGAGTCAGCAACAATGATTAATTTATTCATAAAAGAATATGCACTAAAAATTATTGCCAAAAGAAAAGCAAATAAGTAATTCTTCAATAAATATGATTTTTGAGGAAGGAACTGCAAATATATTAATATAGACCTCATTTTAATTATAACAGAAAATTATATGTCTAGAAGTAATTTTTAATATGGTGCTTACACTTACAAATTAGAAAAACAAAAATAAACCTAGTTAAAATCACAAATTTTTATGACATGATAACTAAGTATCTCACCAGTATAACAGATGGCCCTCTTCAAACACTCACTAGAAGTCATAACCCAGGATTTTGGCATAATTACAGAAATGAAAATGACCCTCTGACATTTTGTTCATGAAGCATGAGCTTCATATTGTTATATGAAGATCCCAGGTGAACCTAGGCAATTTCTCTTTTTTTATACATACTACAATGATTAAATCTTCTCTTTAAAATAATGATAAAACTATACAGCACTTTTACCTTTAAAACAATATCAGTGACAAAACTCACAAATAAAAAGGTAAACAGGAAAAAAAGTCCAGTAAGGTAATATGATTAGTCACGTTATTGCTCAGACCAATTCATCCAATAGATATTTCTGGAAGGCCATTCCAGCTCAATAGTATGGTTATGTAAGAGGATGTACTTGTTTTTAACAAACACATGCTACAGAATTGAGAGGTAGGGGTATGGAAGTAAATAAGACAGACAAGCTCCCACGGAGCTCATGTCCTAGTGATAAAGGGAAGTCACTGAGCTAACAAACAGGATCATTTTAGGTATCGATAAGTGAGATGAAACAAGCAGAAGGATGGGAAAAGTTGGCAAATTTAGATGGGGTAGGTGCTGAAGAGGTGACATTTGACCCGGGATAGAAATGATGAAATTATGGAAATGAATTTTTTTTTTTTAATGAGGCAATCATGGGGAGAGAAGTCATCGAAGCAATGGGATTAGCAAGTGGAAGGCTCCGTGGTGCTGGAACCCAGTCTTCTGAGTTCTGTAAACACAGAGTGCCTGTTGCAGCAGGCAAGTCGTCAGTGAGGAGAAAACAAGAGCTGACGTGGGNGAGGCAATCATGGGGAGAGAAGTCATCGAAGCAATGGGATTAGCAAGTGGAAGGCTCCGTGGTGCTGGAACCCAGTCTTCTGAGTTCTGTAAACACAGAGTGCCTGTTGCAGCAGGCAAGTCGTCAGTGAGGAGAAAACAAGAGCTGACGTGGGAGGTGAGGTCCTGGAGAGCCATGTGAAAACAGAAAGGTCCATTCTTAGAGCAAGAGAGAGCCACTGGGGAGTTTCCCCCATGTATGATTCCATCTGCTTCTTCTCCTTCTCACCAGCCTGCCTCTCTATTCCAAGCCACATCTCAGAACTGGTAAGCTTAACCTTCTCCACAGTCCAAAGTGCTCACTTCAATTTCCTGGGGATTCTCCTTGGGGATGTTTCTATGCTGGGAAAATTAACTGACTAGAATATGTTCTTGCTTTAAGTAAAACTTACTGATACCAAGGGAATATTTCATACAAAGATGGGCACAATAAAGGACAGAAATGGACCTAACAGAAGCAGAAGATATTAAGAAGAGGTGGCAAGAATACACAAAAGAACTATACAAAAAAAAAAA
>SJYV01051512.1:655311-686199 GCA_006410875.1 Neotragus pygmaeus | reverse complement strand
GGCCACCTGACCTACTCCCTGAGAAATCGGTATGCAGGTCAAGAAGCAAGAGTTAGAACTGGACATGGAATAACAGACTGGTTCCAAATCAGGAAAGGAATACATCAAGGCTGTATACTGTCACCCTGCTTATTTAACTTACATGCAGAGTACATCATGAGAAATTCTGACTGGAAGAAGCACAAGCTGGAATCAAGATTACCGGGAGAAATATCAATCACCTCAGATACGCAGATGACACCACCCTTACAGCAGAAAGTGAAAAAAAAAAACTAAAGAGCCTCTCGATGAAAGTGAAAGAGGAGAGTGAAAAAGTTGGCTTAAAGTTCAACATTAGAAAACTAAGATCATGGCATCTTTTCCCATCACTTCATGGCAAATAGATGGGAAACAGTGCAAACAGTGACAGACTTTATTTTGGGGGGGCTCCAAAATCACTGCAGATGGTGACTGCATCAGCCATGAAATTAAAAGATGCTTACTCCTTGGAAGAAAAGTTATGAACAACCTAAAGAGCATATTAAAAAGCAGAGATTACTCTGCTGAGCACCAAAGAATTGATGCTTTTGAGCTGTAGTATTGGAGAAGATTCTTGAGAGTCCCTTGGACTTCAAGGAGATCCAACCAGTCCATCCTAAAGGAAATCAGTCCTGAATATTCATTGGAAGGACTGATGTTGAAGCTGAAACTCCAATACTTTGGCCACCTAATGTGAAGAACTGACTCATCTGAAAAGACCCTGATGCTGGGAAAGAATGAAGGTGGAAGGAGAAGGGGACAACAGAGGATGAGACGGTTGGATGGCATCACCGACTCGATGAACATGAGTTTGAGTAAACTCCAGGAGTTGGTGATGGACAGGGAGGCCTGGTGTGCTGCAGTCTGTGGGGTCGCAAAGACTCAGACACGACTGACTGAACTGAACTGAACTGATTCCCAAATAGCACCCAGCCTCCAGGTCAGACATCCTCAGCCTTCCACAGCTCAGCCCACATGCCTTTCCGGCCCACTCCCACACCATCCTTCTGCATGGACTAAACTCATCACCGAAGTTTCCTGACTATGCACTCATCTCTCCAACTGTCTAAGAGAAACATAGGACACTAATTTACCAAATGATAATTAATTGAAAATAATTTTGTATTAAGCCGATGTATATTACTGAGCCCACTGCATGTTATATTATATTTTAAGACAAAAATGAGATGAAATTCTACGTGAGTTGGCAACTTTAAGCTATATCCCTGGGTTCCCTGTTCTCCATGGTTAGGTGTATCTTGATGAAACTGCCCTTCTAGGATCCATTCTTCTCTTTTCAGAAATCTCTGTTCACTAAAATGCCAGTTCCCATACAATTTCTGAAAATGATTCTTTTTTTTTTTTTTAATGATTCTTATTGTATTCAAATGCTTCCTTCGCCAAGCACCCTTCCTGGGTTACCTGAGCTGAGCTCCTCTCTCTCCTGAATTCCCACAATACTGTCTTATTTCCCCTATCCACTCCATGACTCTGCCTTACATTTCAGATGCACATCATATTTTTTCCACCAGACAATGAATTCTAGCCTACACATGATAAGGTATGTCACGTGTTTCTAGAAATGCCAAGAAATGTCTCATTCCTCTTTACATAATATATCCAGCATGCCTCCTGCCCATCAGGAGCTAATACCATGCACACATGAGGACTCAGACATCTTCCCCCAACAATTCTAATTTTACAAGGAATAATAAACATACATGTCATCTCAAATACATTTACAGGTCATTTTTGTGTGTTATATTTCAATTATAAAAGAAACATTTTGGAACACAAATGACCAAGAGAAAGTATTTCATTACAAAGCAGAATTTCCCATTCCTAATTTATATGACTTGGAACTGTAACCAAACAACTTTGCCCATACTTTAGACATTAAAAAGATAAAAAGAAGGGCCATCCTTGAACCTGATTTTTCCGGTAGTCCTGCTGCGAATGTCTCAGCACACGGTAGCACAGCCTCAGCATGTACTTATAGGGGGCGTATCTTTGATCCCCCAGATCTTCAAGTCTCAACATTGAGCCTTCTCCTGCTTTTTCCTTAAAGGGTGCTTTAAGAATCCCAAATACCTATTAAGAAAACAACAACAACTATGACTTATTCTGATGAATGGAGGTGCATGTTTAGAATTTTTAACAAAAAACGTTGACTCAAAAAGGCTTTTGTAACATTTGAGTATAATTAGTATAAAGTAAAAACATAAAAGAAAGATTTGGGGGGAGATATAAGACCAACATATTAAGGGACAGAAAAATACTGCTAAAAGCATTCCGTAAATTAAATGACAAAACAATATTTAAATAAAATGCTTCATTTTGTTTAGAAATTCTATTTTATTAAAATAAAAAAATATTTGGGAAGTGTTCAAGTTCCCAAATAAGTCAGACAGAAAAAGAAAAAAATTATAGGATATCACTTATATGCAGAACCTAAAAAAAAAATTATACAAGTGAATTTATTTTCAAAACAGAAACAAACTCACAAACTAGAAAATGAACTATGGTTACCAGGTGGAAGGTGCGAAGGAGGGCTAAATTGGGAATTTGGGACTGATACGTACATACTGCTATATTTAAAGTAACCAAAAGGACTTAATGTAAACAAATAAATATTTGGTTAAAAATAATAAAAATTTTAAAGATTTTAAGTTTTACCAAGTTACATGAACATATTCAGATGAACTAAAATATAGTTTGACTTCAGTGGGCTTTACAACTACTTCTGTTATTCTCCATAACTTTTTAAAATCAAAACACTATAAGGAAAGTATTTACTTTTCATCTAAAACTGACATCAAAAACTACCTCCAAATATTGCTTTTAAACCTCTTGGTGAAAGAATTAACTTATTATTTGTATACATAAAGATGTGACCAAATCAATGAATGTATCAGCATCCAAAACAAATTAGGAGCCATGTGGGCAGCTGGTGATACCCAGTGACTCAGATTCTTCTTGTAAGAAAATGAGCAGTTGGGAAGTGTTTAAAAAGCATTGAGGAGCATGACTCTTTTAGGCAACAAGACAGCAGGTAGGATCACCTGGAGATGAACTGGCAGGATGAGTAAATTACTTATAAAAGAGCACCCAGGCCTAAAGACATGAGGAGTCATACAAGAAAGCAGAATTATCCTCTGTAGTCCATGAAGTAAAATATGAATTAAAGTTTCTTCAATAATTCTATATTCACTAAACTGGATTTTCTATTTATAATACCGAAGTAAAATGTTTGACATATATTGGTTGAAAATAATATTAATAAATCATTCAAGGTTCTAAAAATCCTTGAAATCAAATGTTTTATACAAAAGAAATGTTAATGTTAGAGAAGACTTTGTCTCATTAGATTTGCAACCTTTATTTTATTTGAGAAAAATGTTAATTTTATATATTCTGACAATCAGCTACAGAATATTAATTGATAATGTCTACTGTTTTCCTTCCCCAACTCTACAATAGCATGTATATTAATAACGTAAATTTTATTAAGTATCTACAGTCCACAATTAAGGCAGAAGCCCATTACTTATATAGCAATTAACAGAATAAAAAGAATGCACGAAGGTAGGCATGTCCAAATGTGCACAGTATTAGGGAGTAAATTAATTTGCTGGCACGTGAGAACAACTTTAGGAAGACATAGCATAGGAGCATTTCTAGACTTTCAGGGGAAAAACCAGAATACTGTAAAGAGCACTTGTGACTAATGAATAGACTGCCCTACTTTTTGAGGGGAAAATGGGGGAAAAGTAGGAAGCAGATGGAGATGGCAGCTTCCAAGCTCCCCTGGAAATTATACTTAGAACATTATTACAGCATGTTTTCTGCAGACAGTTTGACCACGTAGGTTATTCAGAGGTCTGTGGCAGGCCGTATCCAAGACAGCCCCCAGTGAACCCTGCCTCCTGGAATTACACTCTTATGGAATCCTGTCTTTCTGACTGTGAGCTGGAATTACTGGCTCACTTCTAACTAAGAGAACAAGGTAGAAATGATGAGATGTTCCAGTTTCTAAGATTAGGTTACAAAAAGACTATGACCGCCACCTGGAGGCCTCTCTTCTTCTGTCTTGGATCCCTCACTTCTAAGGAACACAAGCTTCCTGGGCTTGAGGCAGCCCTGTGGAGAGGCCCAGGCAAGTGAGCTGGGTAATAAATCCTCCCATTTCTGAGCCTCGAGATGACCCCAACCCAGCCAAGACCTTGACTACAGCCTGTGAAACACCGTGAGCAAGAACTGCCCACCTAAACCACCCCCAGATTCCTAAGCCGCAGAAAACCTAAGTATCTGCTGGCTTCAGACACTAAGTTTTGGGCTAATTTGTTATACATCAATAGGTAACTAATACAAGAACTTTCCTGACACTATAATTCAAAAGATAAAATATGCAAAATCACCTGTGCCAATATGTTTTGTTCCCTCATTAACTTCTGACGTTCTCGGTTTGGCTTGGTGATAAGCACGTCTAGAACGTCTTGTCCATTGTTAGGTACATCAGCAACAAAGAAGATAAGGTCTTCCAATAACTTGGTTACAAATCTATCATAAAAAGAAAAGGAAATATTATGGTGTGCTTAATCCTGGGGATATTTTTAAATAAACAGTAAAACATTACAAAGTAAAAGTATTTTATAATAAAATCATTTAATAACTAATATTTACTAATATTAGCATTCAATATTATTAATATTTAACATTATAATATAATGTATAATTTAATAATTATACATTATAATATAATAGTACTAATATTAGTGTTTAATAACTAATATTTACTAATACAGTAAAATTTACTTAAATCTTTGCAAAGAGCATCCGTTCTTCAGTTCCACCAACCCTTACTCCCACCTCCAACTCTAATCAAGTATTTGCAAAGAAAATTATGAAATAAAACCCCATGAGTCCCAAAACCAGAGGTGTTGAGAGGATAACACCCATCAGCAGATGCTTTTTCATGACTGACTCACAAAGAAGGGTATTTTGGCTTTAGGAGAGAACAACTAAACTAAATTCTTAAACTCAAATTTGTTCTTTTTTTATTATCAACTCAACTACATTTTCTAATCTTTAGTACATTACAATTTCTCCCTGTACAAAATAGGAAAAACTTAAATGACCTGCAAAGAAAGACAAGAGCAAGCCATCATATCTCTAAATTGCTCTGAAAGTATTAACTGATCTATAAAAATCATAACACCCTAAAATCATACACTAATGCTTACCTTTAATTCTACATTTTGGCTATTTTTTTTTAACGATTACTTGAACATTAGTGGTGTCTGGCACCTAAAGTGTCTGGAGAGCCCTTCCTCCCTTTAGCTTTCTTCTTCCTCCTTCCTGCGTTTTATCATTTTCTGTGTGACCGTTTTTTGTAAAATTCATACAGGCACTATACCACCAGGGAACCGCACCATATATGAATTTTTTAATACTACAAAAACTATCCAACCAATATTTAAGTAAACTTTATCCATGAAGATGCCATATATATGCATGATGGAATGCTATGCAGAAAGAAGAGAATGAAATAGTATCATGTGCAGCAACATGGATGGACCTAGAGATTATCATTACTAAGCGAAGTTCAAGTCAGACAAAAACAGACAAATACCATATGATATCATTTGTATGTGGAATCTAAAATATGACACAAATGAATTTATTTACAATGTTTTAACATTTAACCGAAACACAGACATGGAAAACAAACTTATGGTTACAAAAGCAGGCACAGGGTGGGGGAAGAATAAATTAGGAGTTTGAGATTAGCAGATAAAAACTACCATATATAAAACAGATAAACAACAAGGTCCTACTGTATAGCACAGGGAACTATATTCAACATTCTATAATAAACCATAATGAAAAAGAATATGTATATATATATATAACTGAATCACTTTAACTAGAATCTAACACAACATTGTAAATCAACTATATTTCAATAAATAAGCTTTATCCATATGTATCAGCATAATTATTCACTGTTATTAGGATGATCAGTCAAGATCACATCAACAAAAAAACTACAATTTAAGAGATTCAGTGATTCTAGAAAAGTGTGGAATGTAATCAGTTATGAAGCACCTTGATCTTACCTCCAGATTCAACTCCTGCAAGGGAATGGAGCCAAGTGGATACACCTATAATCCAGAATTTAGCCACCACATCCAAATTCAACACACCTCTAAGGTTCATAAACTTACTCCAAATTCCAGAGATATTATGTTTTCTTGTGTGCCAATTTTAAATTTTAACCCAATCTGTTTCGACAAAATGTCTTAGGAATAGGATTCACTGACATAACTTCTAGGGGCAACCACAGAAATGTAAAACATGATTTCTACACATAAAAATGTGGTATGAATTTCTTTCAAAATTGTGATTCAACATCTTCTAAATTATTCTGTTGTCCTTAGTAGAAATAATAAAATATTTATTTTGAGCTCAGTCTTCTTCAGCAAACTAAAATTGAGTTGAGCCTCAAGGGCTCAATCTACAAGTCCAGTCCAAGCATAAATATATCTGCATTTTCTTTTTAGAAGTATTGGTTTGTTTTTTTTTTTTTCCTCTTGCTGTTTAGAGGATATTGTATTCAGGTGTTTAGTTATCTAAGGAAGTACAACTCTGGGAGCAACTACAAACGCCTCTGCTTACAAATTAATGATGGTGGAGATGCAGATGTAGAGAATGATCTTGTGGACATAGCAGGGGAAGGAGAGGGTAGGACAAATTGAGAAAGCAACTTTGACATATATACACTACCATATGTAAAACAGATAGAGTGGGAAGTTGCTATATAACACAAGGAGCCCTGCCTGGTGCTCTGTGATGACCTAGAGGGGTAGGATCGGGGCTAGGAGGGAAGCTCACAAGGAAGGGGGATATATATATATATATATATATATATACATAGTTATGACTGATTCTCAATGTTGTACAGCAGAGACCAACACAATATTGTAAAGCAATTATCTTCCAATTAAAAATAAATTAAAAACTGGTGATAGCTAATGGAATGATGATGAAGAAAATTAACAGTCTTGACTGAGAATGACTATACATTAACCTTATTTGCAGAGCCCACCTCCTCTAACGATGAGGCAATGATAGTCAAGAAAATGAGTCTTCTCTTTTGACCTCCAAAACTGTTAAAACCTTATTTTTGTCTTTTCACCTTAAGCATCCCATCTGTGGCAAATAAAACCGATTTTTTCAGTTTAGACCAAATTACAATTCTATACTGGGAGATGGAAAGTGAAGTCGCTCAATTGTGTTCGACTCTGTGACCCCATGGACTGTAACCTACCAGGCTCGTCAATCCATGGGATTTTCCAGGCAAGAGTACTGGAGTGGGTTGCCATTTCCTTCTCCAGGAGATCTTCCCAACCCAGGGATTGAAACCGGGTCTTCCCACATTGTAGGCAGAAGCTTTACCGTCTGAGCCACCAGGGAGATGGGTACGTCCTTTAATCATTCAAACTTATTAATTTCCTTTTACTAAAAACTTTTTGTGTGAATTTATCATATGCAGCCATGACAAACAAAATGTATATTTTAAAAAGACATACCTAACACATAACAAGAAACACAGTCAACCAGGAATGAAATAAGAAAGACAGTGATGAGCAAGGATAATATTCAGTACTAGCAAGACAATGGGGACTGAAAGCATATGGCAGGGAATTAAACTAAAGATACAAAAGCAGAGACTAAAGCAGGGTGTCTCTATCCCTTAAAGGAAGCCTGAAAGTATTGTGACCCCTGTTCCAGGCCTGGCTGTGCAGTGAGTGATAGGAGGAAAGAGAGGAAGCATACAGACAGGACTGGACTCAACCACCTGCAATCTCCATGGCTAAAGCCTCAAATTACCAGAGGACATGAATTCTCAGCCCTCAGCATCAGACCTGGCTCTGGACTTGTTGAGATGAGCCAGGTGGAAGCAACCATAAAACCAATAAAGAAGATGAGAGAATGCAGAGAGAGAATAAGAAAAAAATTTCCACTCAAGAAGAACCTGCAGATTTAAATTTCAGAGCACAAGAGAAAAACTGAGATTAAGAAAGTCATCCATCATACTGAAAAACCAGGAGGCCACTTCATTACCCAAAAAATGCAAGTAACAGTAAAATTTCAAAATAACTTTTAAATCAGTGTGTTTCCGATCCTCAAAGAGTTAAGAAAACAATTATATACCAAAGAAGACAATATACATAAAAGAAGGCAGATACAAATGAAGAAAATGTGGCTATGCAAAAGAACCAATAGAAATCTGAGAAACAAAATTATAATCATTTAAATAAAAATATAATTCATGAAGGTAAAATACTACACACACACATTCTAGAAAATGTGGTGACTTATAGACAGTATCAAAAAATCAATCTAGGAAGCAGGACAGATTTCAAAAGGCAAGTTATAAAAAGAAAGTTAAGAGATAAGGGAGATGAAGTAAGAGGATTCAACACACATCTAACAGGAGTTCCAGAAGAGAGGTAAGAGGAAAAGACAAATATCTGAAGGAAAATCGCTGAAAAATTTCCAGAATTGAAGAAAACTATAAGTATTCTGATTAAAAATATACCCTAAGTGTCAAGTGGGAAAAATAAAAATAAAACTTACTTGTAAACACATTGTAGTGAAACTTTAGGACATCAAAGACAAAAGAAAAAAAATCTATAAAATTATCAGAAAGTAAAGAAAAATCCCAATAAAGAATTTTTAATGGCAACAAGATACAACAGAAAATAATTGTTATAACTTTAAAATACTAAAGAAAAGGAACTGTCAAGTTGGCATCTCATATATAAAGTATCAGTTAAAAAAGGAGGTAAAATAAAGACATCCCCATATAAAGATTAATAAGATTTATAACCTCATTGAATAGACTAAAGAAAAAATTTCAGCAAAAAGAAAAGTGAACCCAGAGAGGAGTGAAATGCAAGAAATAAAAGCAAGTAGAACAAAAGGTAAAATACATTAAGAAATATAATTAATAACTGAAAAATAATTTTAGAAACTAAATTTTCAGGAAAAAAGTGATACATCATAATTTAGATGACATAAGTAATTTAAAGAATAAACTCAGAACTATGNGTTATAGAGCTTCCTGATAGCCAAAGCGAAAAGGGGAAGACATTCAGGTCAAGGATGTGCCTCAGAAGAGTATTTTATTCTCCAGGAAAAGCAGCACAGAAAACAAAGCCAGTAACTCCAAGACATGACTGTCACTTAAGATTGGAAGAAGTTCATTCAATAACTAGAAGCTCCTGTGTGCCAAGTGCTGGGCATTTGAAAGAAAGTCAGGCAGCTTACTGGGCTGTAATCTCCAGTGATGGCAGGAGTTGCATCTATTCTATTACGCTGGCCAACAAGTTCCTGTGCCTGGCGGAGTAGTCATTTGGCTTGTAGGCTTGATAATAATTTTGTGAAATTAAGGAACCAAATCAAGTCTCTCACCTAAAGAGATGACCAACCTATCTCAAAGGAAGAGAGAGAAGCCAGTAGAAAAGAATTCTGAACTTCTTTCAAGCACATTAACTGGTGACAGAAACACCAAGATTCACACCCCCCCCCCCCAAAAAAAAAGATGGGAAGTAGAATAGCAGAGAATAATCAAAGCATTCTGAAGTATTTTTCTCCCATGAGAGAAAGAAATACTTTCAAGTTGTATAAAAAAGAATATATAGGTGAAATGTATGATAAGACCATATGGGCACTTGCAAAGGAATAGGAACAGGATCTATAGCTTCTAAACCAGAAGAAAAGTAAAAATGGGGAGAAAATGCAAACTTAACCACTCTAAAAGAAAGGAAGAAAGAAGAAGAGGGAAAAGAAAAAAAAAAGCTATACAGGAGAAAGAAAATAACAAAATATGATACCCACTGGTATTCAAATAAGTCCAAACACACTATTCAACAAATCAAGGTAATTAAACTTTAGTGAATTCAAATAGACTATCAGATTATATTTTTAAAATCCAGCTCTTGCCTGCTCACAAGACATTAACAAAGCAAAATGACTGGCAAATCTGAAACAAATGGGTATTGAAAAAAGGCATCTACCCGAACACTAAACAAAGGACAGCTGATGTCAAGACAGGAATATCAAGCAAGTAAAATTCAAAGGGAAATGACACTGCTATAGGAAAATATTAACTCTGTATCAGAAGGACATCTGATCTGGTGATCACATGTTGGATGGTCCCTGCTCTACATTCTGAGCTCCTATCTCAGGGAACTGGAACCAATACTCAAGCCCGTAAATTGCATGAAGATGTGAATGGAGTCTGTGCTGTCCATGGCTGCATTGCCGCCGTGTGTAAACTGTCCTAAGAGTAGTACACAAGTTTAACAAACAAGGAAATCCTGTCACATATGACAATATGAGTGAACCTGTTTTGTGAAATAAACCAGTCACAGAAGGGCAAACACTGCATGATTCCACTTACGTGAGGAGTGACTGCTTCCTTAAACTTTGCTCCTTACTGTCAAACTATGTTTCAAAATGCTTACATCAATTATCTCCTGGAAAGCAAGGAGATCAAACCAGTCAATCCTAAAGGAAATCAGTCGTAAATATTCATCAGAAGGACTGATGCTGAAAGCTTCTAATACTTTGGTCACCTGATGTGAAGAACTGACTCATTGGAAAAGACCCTGATGCTGGGAAAGATTGAAGGCACGAGGAGAAGGGGACGACAGAGGATGAGATGGTTGGATGGCATCACCGACATGATGGACATGAGTTTGAGCAAGCTCTGGGAGTTGGTGATGGACAGGGAAGCCTGGTGTGCCACAGTCCATGGGTTCACAGAGTTGGACACGACTGAGCGACTGAACTGAACTGATACCAATTATCATTTCACCGGCTGTGCATGAGAATTTCAGTGTGTGAATGCCTGGGAAACTGGTAATTTCTTATTTTTCTTATTCAAATTGAAAGGTATGTAGCAGACCATGAAGTGGAGAAATACAGAGAATGCTTGCGCTCTGATGTGTTGGAAACCTATGGACTTTAAAAACACACATGATTAAATCCCCCACTTACAGTGTGACCTTACCTGATTGGCTTAAACTTTCAATTATCCTTTATGTAGAATGGGAATAATGTCCATATCAAGGCTGTTTGAAGGACTAGAGAAATATATTTACAGTGCCTAACATAGTACCAGTATAAAGTAGGGATGAAATGACTGATGGCTATCAGTATCACCCTTTCTTACTCATTTCCAAAATAGAATGAGTGGAGGAATCAAGATCCATTTTCTTCAAGTATCTTTGAGCGAGTTACAAGGGCAGAAAGCTACACTTTTGCAGACTGTTTGCTGGTATTGTATAACATGTTTGCTTTGCGGGACTTGAGCAGTGAAATGTATCTTGAATAAATAAGAACAAAAAAGCATAAAACTTTTATAGGGCCTTTAAAACTCCAAACCCAAATACCAAATCAAGTGCATCAAAAGGCATCTCTTATGAAACATTTAAAAGGAAAGGTCAGAAAGTAATTCAAAACAACTGTGTTCAAGCCAAACTAAAATAGAAAAGTGTAAACATTCCCCAGATTGTAATGTTACTATTTTCATTTAGGCACCAGGATCTGCTCATTGAGAAGCAGGTGTGCTGCCATGGAGACCATTCTATGTCTTTCCTTAGAGTCATTCATTCACCTGAGAGCTACAAGGCTGACAAATGACTCTTGATGATTTAAAAGTTATTCTAGCTCATGCAGCTCAATACCAGAAAAATGAACGACCCAATCAAAAACCAGGCCAAAGAACTAAACAGACATTTCTCCAAAGACATACAGATGGCTAACAAACACATGAAAAGATGCTCAACATCACTCATTATCAGAGAAATGCAATCAAAACCACAATGAGGTACCATTTCACACCAGTTGGAATAGCTGCTATCCAAAAGCAATAAATGCTGGAGAGGGTATGGAAAAAAGGGAACCCTCTTACACTGTTGGTGGGAATGCAAAATAGTACAGCCACTATGGAGAAGAGTGTAGAGATTCCTTAAAAAACTAGAAACAGAACTGCCATATGACCCAGCTATCCCACTGTTGGCCATACACACTGAGGAAACCAGAACTGAAAGAGAACAATGTACCTCAATGTTCATCCCAGCACTGCTCACAATAGCCAGGACATGGAAGCAACCTAGATGTCCACTGGCCGACGAATGGATAAGAAAGTGGTGGTACATATACATGATGGACTATTGCTCAGCTTTAAAAAGAACACATTTGAATCTGTTCTAATGAGATGGATGAAACTGGAGCCTGTTATACAGAGTGAAGTAAGTCAGAAAGAAAAACACCAATACAGTATATTAACGCATATATATGAAATTTTAGAAGATGGTAATGATGACCCTCTATGTGAGACAGCAAAAGAGACACAAATATAAAGAATTGATTTTTGGACTCAGTGGAGAAGGCGAGGGTAGGATGATTTGAGAGAATAGCATTGAAATATATATATTACCATATGTGAAAGAGAGAACAGTCCAAGTTCGATGTGAAACAGGGCACTCAAAGTACTGGAACAACCCAGAGGGATGGGATGGGATGGGATGGGATGGAAAGGGAGGTGGGAGGGGGGTTCAGGATGGGGAACACATGTACACCGTGACTGATTCATGTCAATGCATGGCAAAAACCACCACAATATTGTAAAGTAATTAGCCTCTCATTAAATAAATTAATTTAAAAATATGAATGATAAATAAGTAAAAGTCATTCTAGAAAGTTACTAACCTCCTTTCATTCTGGGTTATTGTGCCATTTTCCAGCTTTTTAACTGTAGTCGCCAGCACTTTATTTGCATCATTGGCAAAGTCTAAGTCTCGGACCTCAGACAGTGGGACAGACACAATGGCAAATGCTTCTTTATCTTCTTTTGTTTGGCAAGTTCCAATCTGCAATGTGTTTTTCCATTAAGATTAGTTGCTTTATTAAAAAATGATGCAATACTTTTAAAGTACTAACACATCTTAGTACTGCAGAGGAGGTACAAAACAGAAGTAGATGATCCAAACACAATTCCTACAAGCATCGCCCACTATGAAAAGCTGTGGAGACACAGATCCCTCCTGCCCATTTCCTGCCTTGTTCTCAAAGCCCAACTGGCAATGTTTCCCTTTTACCCTTGCCCTTTGCTTCAGTTTTAACAGAGGAATGGAAATGCCCTTCTAGAATCTTCTTCCCTTCCTACATGCTGCTCCCATTCTCTTAGTATCTCTGCTGCATCTTCTTGAATCACAGCCCTGCAGTGACCTGACTGGAGGGCCTGAGTCCTTGATGAAATTCATTGCAATAATTTATAATATTGACAAAGTGCAGTTGTAAGAACATGTCAGTCATCCCCTAATCCTATTCACACAACATCTGGATGAAAAGTAAACCATTCTCAGAAACATTTACCTTCAACATAACAGGCCTCTCTTCATCCATGTCTATGGGGATGCTAGTACTGGTTACCCACGTGTTTGTACATAAATGTCTTAACCGAACATATGAGTTCCTAGAGAAAAATAATATTTAAAAAATTGTTTATAAAAAAATAACAAATATTAACATATTTAAGTTTCATACATGATATGAATATAAATATATTTTACACAGTTAACTGAGTATAGATCAGTCACGTTTAAAGGGAAAATCTGACTACAGACTATTTCAAAGCATACAGTATTATTACCTAGACTGGTTGTTCTCAAAATCTGGACCTTGGACCAGCACCATCAGCATCGCCTGGATACTAGTTAGAAATACAAATTCTGAGGTTTTACCCCAGTCCGCTAAATCAGAGAATCTGAGCGTGAGGTCCAACAGTGAGTATTTTACCAGCCTTTCCAAGAAATTCTGATGTATATGAAGGTAAGAAGCACTGACTGTGTAACCATCTCAGTTATAATGGCTGTCTCACTGAAGTCCCTTTTGTGGTTTAACCATTTACACATGAAAGTATATAAAGTAGTCAATCCTCAATAATTGTAGATTATGTACTTGTGACAAATTATCTGTAACCCCAAAATCAATTCTTGGGGGCAGTCTTTCTCAAACATGCATAGAGTGGCAAAAAATTTGATTCCCTGCCATTCACATCCCCAGCGAGGCTGAACAAGGCGATGCTCTGCCTTCTCGTTTCTGCTCTTGAACCGTCAACAAGTGTCTTTTCGTGGTCTATATATTACCATGTTTTTCACTGTCACTGGGGAATTCATTGTTGAAAACAGTCCCAAGCATAGTGCTGAAGTGCTGTCTTGTCAAATACTAATGACAGAGAAGCTTCATCCAGGCATGAGGTATAGTGCTGATGGTCATGAATTCAGTGTTCATGAACCAAAAGTATATATTAAGTGAGGTGTCTTTAACCAAAAACACATAGATAACAAGGTTGAGTATTAACTGACTGACAAAAATACTGTGTCCAGAGGCTTGCAGGAACCTAACTCTGTATTTCCCTTAGAAGCAATGGTCCCATATTTGCTGATTCATGTTCCAGCAATAATAAGAACCAATGATAGGTGAATTGTGAGAGAGTGTATGAGAAAGAACAGCTACAGCTTCCTCTGGCTCAAATATTATCATTTGCAGTGAAACTTTTATTATCGTTTCTTAAACAAAATGAATAAAGTGTCCATTAAAGGAAAACCACTGTGGTAAGTTCTCTGCCTTCAAGTTGCAAGAAGTTCAGCAGGAAAGATAAGATAAATCCCTATAACACAAGGCAGAAAGCATTAAGGCCAATAAGAGAAACTCAAATTGAAAAAAAAAAAAAAAGCCTTCAGGGAAAGAGATTTAGTCTCAAACACCATGGTTCTGCTCATTCATAAAAGTAGATCAAGACTGAGTTTCAAATATCTAGAACAGCAAAGGTCCAATCATTGTCCAAATAATCAGCAAAGGTCCAGTACTGAAATACCTCTGTGATACCACTCATCTTCTGCATGGAGATGTCATTTGGACTCAACTATCCTCACCATTGTATTTTAAGCATCTGGAAAGTGGGGCCATAGCTTATTCAGCTCCATGGCTGTTCCCCCTAGTCTTACCCCTGCACTTTTTCTATAGATGTTTATGGAGTCAACCTAGATGGCTGAGTTCCAAACTAATGAGACCACACTTGAGCATAATAACTTGCAATTTCTAAGAATTCTAGAAGTGAATAACTCCTTAGGACCTACACCACGAAAATCCTTTCTTAGAATCTTGATGTAATTTGAATGTCTAAAATATGAAGACATTGGGAGGACTTCCTGGCAGTCCAGGGCTTAAGACTTTGCCTTCCAAAGCAGGGGTATGGGTTTGATCCCTCGCTGGGGAGCTAAGATCCCACATGTCTCAAGGCCCAAAAAAAACAAAACATAAAACAGAAGCAATACTGTAACAAATTCAATAACAATTTTAAAAATGATCCACATCAAAAAAAATCTTAAATAAATAAAAATAAAAGATAAAGGTATGCATCACAGTGGTTAAGAGTATAGACTTCAAATTCACACACATCAGGATCAAATTTCACCTCATGAGCTAGACATGATTGATCAGCCTAGTCACACTAAGCCAGTAGTTCCCCAACCTGGTTGCACATTAGAGTCATCAGAAAAGCTTCTACAGCCTGTTGCCCAGGCTGCACTGCACATTTATTTAAACAGAATTTCTGGGACTCAGAGAAGGCATCAGTACTTTTTAAAGATCTCCAGGTGATTTCACTGGTCTTCGTGTGGCCAGAGCATAAAAGGAAAATACTGCACAGGTGATTCCAATTTAAAGCTGACATGAAAAGCATGGCATTAACTAGTTCATCCCAGGTGGCTCAGAACTCGCCTGCAATGTGGGAGACCTGGGTTCGATCCCTAGGTTGGGAAGATCTCCTGGAGAAGGAAATGGCAACCCACTCCAGTATTCTTGCCTGGGAAATTGCACATATGGAGGAGCCTGGTGGGCTATGGGGTCACAAAGAGTCAGACACTACTGAGCGATTAAGCACACACAGCACAGCGAGTCTTCAGTTCTGATCTGTTAGAACTGCTGCCAGGATATTTATAAAGAACTTGACAGAGTGCTCAGCACACAGCAAGAGCTCCAGAGTTATATCACAATAGTAGTTATTACTAAGTGCTCATTAGCAGAAACTTTAAAATAACTAATGACAAAGAATATGTTAATACAAAAATCTGTTCTATAATGAGAAGGGCTTCAGCAGCTCTGAATAGTAATAGATGAACCCTTCCATATAGAGCAAGGCTCTGGGGCATGTCTGTATAGTGAGATCTTTCTACCTTTTCCTTAAGCAAATTTTCTTGGTTAGAGTTCAAGAAGGACTCCATGTTTGCTGAGTTAAAATCTAAAGTGAGTAGTCAGAGCAAGGATTTATTAAGATGCCATATTCAGAAAAGAAGGTCAGAGACTTGCATCAAGTCAAACCTTCAGTGTGGATCTTTTTACAGGTCTCTGTTGATAGCCCAAAGAGAAATGCCTCATGCAAGGCCAAGATTCAGCTACATTTCGCCCATCCAAGTACCAAACAGGTCTGACTCTGCTTAGCTTCTGCTATCAGGCATGTTCTGGGTGGTGTTACCACAGACTCAGCTACATATCTCATGAGTGAGAACAGCTGTGAAACAGCCCAGGAAGCCCAAGAAGCAGTGATTTCTGGCAGTGTTAGTAGAGCAACTTTTTACCTCTCTGAAAGTAACCTGCACAGTAATGTCTGCATTTTGAGCATGTACATTTAGTCTAACCACTGCGATCTGCCCAAGGCCAAGGACAATCATGCTGGATCAAGGACAATTTAGAATAATCCCACCAAACTTAATAACAAAGGCAAAACTCTATGTATCTAGAGATTGCATTCTAGTGCTATTGTTGGAAGGTAGACAGCTGTAGGTCCAAAAAAAAAAAAAAAAAAACTTTATCAAATCCAAACAAAAGAATGTAAAATATTCGAAGTTAACAATTACCTCATTAACAATCTTCCTTCCCCCTCTTCATCTAGGTCTACTTGTCTCCTAGCTGGACCTTCAGCACAGCTAGCAAATTTAAATATTTTTCCATTTTGTGTTCCTGCTGCTTGAAACACTTCTCCCAGATGGAGAGAGCTTGATCTTTCAGATCATTCAGATCTTTTCTCAAATGTCCTAAATCAGAGAGGTCTCATATCTAATAATAGAACTCTCCATATGCTTCAATTTTTCTTCAAAACATTTTTATTACCTGACCTTATAGTTTGTGCTTATTTGTTTATTACCTCTCTCTCCCATTTGAATTTAAGTTCATTCACCAGTTTGCTCACAGTTGTCCTCCCAATGCCAAGGGCAATGCCTGGGAGGTAATCAATGTTCAGTAAAGATATGTTGACTCAATGACTAAATAAATGGACAAATGGACGAATAAATAAATAAATGAATAAAATCTGGAATCTGACATGATAAAAATGTCCTAAGTATTTTTAAATTAATTTTTACTGGAGTACAAAAATGCCGTTAAGTATTAATGGAAATGCTTCTAGATTGTTTTTCATTTTAGTAAACATGGGACATCCAAGTAGTAGAAATAAATAATGCTTATGAATTTTTCAGAATTTCTCTTGTCCTGAGCATTTTACTTATTTTTAAGAATAGAACAACTATGTTAATCTCCTCGTAAAAGAGGTATGATTTTTTACACTTGTTTTTCACTTATACTTGCTCTTTTGCTGTCACAAAAATTATATTAAAATTATGGTTTTAATCCTTACCAACCAGTAAAATTATTCAAAAGGACATTATTGTTTAACGTGTTTTTTTGTGGGTTTTTTTTGTCTTTACCTTGGAACCAGGCAGTCCGCTCTCTGAAGAGTCGTGGCATCTAGTTCAAAAAGCGACGCAATGTCATTGCCGTGAGGGACTGAGACCAAAGTGTACATGATCTTCTCCCCTGCCTGGCGTTTCTTCTTTGAAGCTGGAAGATCTCCATCTCTCTGTTGAGGTGATAGAATGTTTTTTACTTTTATTAGGTTTCTTACTAAATTGGGAGAGAAGTTTAAATTTTCACATATTTCTTCATTGGATTATAGTGATGCCTAGTTCACACACTCCAGAGGACTTCATCTGGGTAAATTATCAAAGCAGCAACAGTCAAAATAGTTATGGCCCTTCCCTGATAGTAAAGCTATTTTCACAGTGTAGTAATTTTGAGCATTCCACATATGAAATTTAAAACAATAACCCTGTTTGCGAGACAGCAAAAGAGACACAGATGTATAGAACAGTCTTTTGGACTCTGTGGGAGAGGGAGAGGGTGGGATGATTAGGGGCATGGCATGGAAACATGTATAATATCATATAAGAAACAAATCGCCAGTCGAGGTTCAATAGAGGATGCTTGGGGCTGGTGCACTGGGATGACCCGGAGGGATGGTACGGGGAGGGAGGTAGGAGGGGGGTTCAGGATGGGGAACACGTGTATGCCCGTGGTGGATTCATGTTGATGTGTGGCAGAACCAATACAATATTGTAAAGTAATTAGCCTCCAATTAAAATAAATAAAACAAACACAGAGGGACTTCCCTAGTGGTCCAGAGGTTAAGAATCCGCCTTCCAGTGTAGATGATGTGGATTTCAATCCCTGGTCTGGAAACTAAGACTCCACATGCCTGAGGGCAACTAAAGCCTGAAAACTCTAGCGCCCCTGCTCCACAACTAGAGAAAACCTACACACCATAATGAAGACTCGGCTCAGCCAAACGAAACAAACAAAAACACAGAGAAGAAACAGTGGGCTGAACCATCCAGATTTCATAAACTGGAGGCTGGAAGCATCTCAGAGTTCCTGCCTAAGCCCTGAAACACCACTGGGATATTAACTTGGAGTGAAGGGGAATCAACAGCAGGATTGCCATTCAGTTCATTGGCTATTCTATAAGATCCCAGAAGATACTATCATGTCAAATAAAGTGAAGTCAAATGGAATAGATGCCTTTATGATGAAACTCAGCCAATATTTCCACTACATCCCTACCATTTTAAGCAGAGAGCAACACAAGACTGATGATTATGCATTTTCTCTTAAACTTCCCCAAGTTCCTATGTCCCATGGAAGGATCTGATGTATAAGAAAACCAAAACGGGATACAGCAATTATAAGCTTGGTAATACTGCTACATATTTATTAAATCAATTAAATTTGAATATAAGAGAGGACAGCTGTCATTGTACCATCAAAGGAAGTTGAAAGAAAATAGAGGAGGGAAGGGATGCTCGGAGGTAAATGAGAGCAGTTCACATCCAAAGACAAGCTTTGCTTTCAAGGTCGCCATGGCAATGTAGTACTACACCTGATCATTCCAAAACGTTCACTTAAAGCACCATCCCAAGGCTGTGAGCATCATTTTCCTTGGATCAGAAAATCCTTGCCATTTCTTGCTGGTGTCTTCTGTAAATGGTACACAAGTTGGCAGCACAACTGACCTACAAATGGGCAGAGGAACTGCCAGGGTCCGAAGTAGAAGCAGGATTGCTATCTGCTAAATCTCGCACAGCCTAGAAGTCCCTGATAGCTCTTGGCATCTTTCACTTATAGGCCTTCCACAAAGACCCAAGTTCAAACTTAAATGAAGATAGCAAACTCTCCCGAGGTAGTTTAATCCCTGTAACAGTTGTTTCTTATCAGAAAGTATGAACTATGTTTATTCATCAGAAAAAAGGTAACTTACTACACATTAGAAGCAAGTATCGGGAAACAGGAAAGAAGGAAATGCAAAAACAGTAAGCAAATTACACTTGTGAATTTACACAAAGCTTCTCAGGGTAACCAAACCATTCCTTGATTGTTCCTGCTAATCTTACAACAAAAATTTGAGAAAGAGGAAGAACATTATTTCATTTAAACAAAGAGATGAGTGCAGTTACCTGCAGGAGATGAAAGATGAGGGAAGGAGAGAAAGAAAGAGGATGGAGAGGGGGAGGACCAGAGGAGAAAGAGGGGGAGGAAAGAGAAAGGAGAGGAGAAAGAAGGGAACGCAATGGGGAGGAGGGAATAAAAATGGGGAAAGGAGAGGGGAGTGGTGAGAGCAGCAGGAATGCTCAACTCCAAATTCAACTAGCCATCTCTGTCATATGACCCAAAGCCAGAGGCCTGGTCTGCAGCCCTCAGGCACTGAGTGAGTCACTCCTCAAACATAAACGCAACGGTTAACAACCTTCCTTAAGGTTTCCAAAAAAATTCTCATGGGTCAGAAGACCCAATTCACAGTCATCTGCACTGAGGGCATGGAAATCTGGGAACTGAAAACAAAAGTCTTTGAAGGGCAAAACACCATCCCATTTTGAGAGAAGAAAACCTAAATGTCTTTAAATAACCCAATAAAATTGCCTTGCCAGACAAGTAAGCTAGGAAAGAAGGCAGCCTGGGTAACATTATAGCTTAGGCTCATGGAATCTCAAGCTTGGAAAAGATCTTCATAGATCATCTGTGAGCTAAAAAGACTTCTTCCCAAATAAATCTCTGGCAGCAACTGGTCAAGTGAAATTCTATTACTTGAAATGTGTTCCTTTGCATCATGAAAACACTGGTCTTTAATTATTCCCTACTGGAATTTAGGCAGGCTTTGTGCCTTTGTACAGTTTCATTTATTTCCTGTATTTCAACTCTCACAGACAGTTGAGGGAAAGAATTTAAAGAAAGAAAATAGTTGGAATGAGAAGGTCAAAATAAGGGAAGGAATGGGAAGTGTGGACACTAGAAGGAAAATAGGAATGTGCGAGAAAAATATGACACCAAAAGCACTTTCAGTGAAAAACAGTGATCGATAAGCTTCCATGAAAACAAATTTCTCCTGCTCTGTGAAAGACACAGTCAAAAGAATGAGAAGATAAACCACAGACTGGGAGGAAATACTTGCAAAAGACATATTTAATAAAGGACTGGTATCCAAAATATACAAAGAACTCTTAAAATTCAATAATATGAAAACAATCGAATTTTTAAAAGGGCAAAAGACCTGAACAGATGCCTTACCAAAGATGACACACAGGTGGTAAATACATATATGCAAGATGATCAATATCAAATGTCATTAGGGAATAGCAAATTCTGTAATTAGATCTCACTTGCAGCAATGATATACCATATACACCTACTGAATGGCCAAAATCCAAAACACTGACAACACCAAAGACTGACAAGGATGTGGAAAAACATAAGCTCTCATTCATCACTGGTGGGAATGCAAAATGGTACAGTCACTTTGGGAGATATTTCAATGGTTTTACACAAAATGAAACACACACTATACCATATGATTCAGCATTCACGCTCCTTGTTATTCACCCATAGGAGCTGAAAAGCTATGTCCACACAAAAACTTGCATCACAGCTTTATTCATACCTACCAAAACATAAAAGCAAACAAACTACCTTTCAGTAGGTGAGTGAATAATAAACTGTGGGACATTCAAACAATCGAATGTTATTCAGCACTAAAAAGAAATGAACTATTAAGCCATGAAGAGACATGAAGAAACCTTAAAGGCATAGTTAAAATGAAAAAAGCCAATGTGAAAAAGCTACATGTGTGACTTCAAATATACAGCAGTATGATATTCTGGAAAAAGCAAAATTATGGCACAGTAAAAAGATCAGTGGCTGCCAGGGATGGAAGGGGAATAAGTAGGAAAAACACAGAGGATTTTTAAAGCAATGTAACTATTCTGTATGATACTTTTATGGTGGATACATGTCATTATACTTTAATCAAAGAGATAGAAAGTTCTACACCAAGAGTGAACCCTAACGTAAACTATGGACTTCGGGTGATAATGATGCACCAAGGTAGGTTAACCAGTGTAATCAATGTACCACTCTGGTAAAGGATGCTCCTAGTAGGGGACCCTGTACTTTTGTGCAGGCAGCAGTGTATTGGAACCACCTGTATCTTCCACTGAATTTTGCTATGCATCTAAAATGCTCTTTACAAATGCCTGTTTTAAAAAAAAAAAAAAAAAAACCCAATCTGTGTGTGCCACAACTACAGAGCCTATCATCTAGAGCCCGGTAGCTGCAACTACTGAAGCCCATTCACCCTGGAGCCCATGCTCTGCAACAAGAGAAGCCACGGCAGTGAGAAGCCTGCACGCCGCAACCAGGGAGGAGCCCCAGCTCACTGAAACTGGAGAAAAGCCCGCACAGTAACAAAGGCCCAGGACAACCAAAAATAAGTAGTTAAATAAATTTATTAAAAGTACACAGTCTGAGAGGAAATATTAGTACGTTATATATCTGATAAGGGACTTGTATCCAGAATATAAAAAGAACATTTACAACAGTTGCAAAGACAAATAACCTAATTAAAAACTGAACAAAGGATGAGACCAAACATTTCTCCACAGAAGACAGAAGAATGGCCAAGAAATACTTGCAAAAGTGCTCAATCTCATTACTAAATAGGAAAATGCTTTAGGATGGTTATAATCACAGTACAGACAATAACAAGTGTTAGCATGTGGAGAGACTGTAACACTCAGTCTCTCCCCATATTGCTGAGGAACACACAATGGTGCAGCCACTTAGGAAAAGTTTGGTAGTTCTTCAAAATATTAAACATTAACCAGCAATTCTAGGCTTCCCAGGTGGCGCTGGTGGTAAAGAACCTGCCTGCCAGTGCAGGAGATGTAAGAGACATGGACTCAATCCCTGGGGCGGAAAGATGCCCTGGAGGAGGGCATGGCAACCCACTCCGGTATTCTTGCCTGGAGCAGCCCATGGACAGAGGAGCCTGGCAGGCTACAGTCCCAGGGTCACACAGAGTTGGACATGACTGAAGAAGCTTAGCACGGATGCAACCAGCAATTCTAACTCTAGATATCTACCCCAAAGAAATGAAAGTATATGACCATGCAAAAACTTGCACATGAATGGTCATACCAGCTTCATTTATAATAGCTGAAAAGCAGAAATAAGCCAAAAGTCCATCAAATGATAACCAAAATATGGTACATGCACCAAATGGAATATTATTTGCCATGAAAAGGAATGACATACAGATACATGCTACATGTATGCACTTTGAAAACATTATGTTAAGTGAGAGAAGCCAGACACTTAAAAGGCCATATATTATATAATTTCATATATGAAATATTCAGAAAAGGCAAATTCATAGAGACAGTAGATTTGGGTTGATAGGGGTTGCTAGTGGGATATAGACTTTCTTTGGGGGGGTGATAAAAAAATGTTCTAAAATTAGATAGTGGTTATAGATTCACAATACTGTACCTTCTAAACTGGAGAATTCTTATGGCATGTGAATAATAACTTAGTAAAATCTGCCTGCAATGCAGGAGACCTGGGTTAGATTCCTGGGTTCGAATCCTGGGTCNAAAATGTTCTAAAATTAGATAGTGGTTATAGATTCACAATACTGTACCTTCTAAACTGGAGAATTCTTATGGCATGTGAATAATAACTTAGTAAAATCTGCCTGCAATGCAGGAGACCTGGGTTAGATTCCTGGGTTCGAATCCTGGGTCAGGAAGATCCCCTGGAGAAGGAAATGGCAATCCACTCCAGTATCCTTGCCTGGAAAATCCCATGGACAGAGGAGCCTGGCGGGCTACAGTCCATGGGGTCGCAAGAGTTGGACACAATTTAGCGACTAAACTACCACCAAAGCTGTTGAAGGAAGAAAGGAAAGGAAAGAGCAGGGAGGGAGGGAAGATGGAAGAGACAGGGAGGTAGAGAAGGAGGAAGGAAGAGAGGGAGGAAAGAATAAATGAACCAACTAACCAACTCAAAAGTATACTGTTTCATTATCTCTGCCATCCAACTCAACATGAAAACCCAGATATTATAGTAAGATATGGATGAAGGAAGTAGCTTTCCCTGGTGGCTCTGAAATGTACTGGTGACACAGGAATCACACTTCTGTCCGCCTCCAAGTAATTAAGTCAAGGTCTCAAGAAGATCTACACAATCCTCTTATACAAGGCCCAGTAGAATGTACCATGTGCAACCAGGAACTCCTTCTCAATAGTAAAAATGGTGGTGACATCTGATATTGAAGATAAAAATCACTATGGTGAAGAAAGTAGAGAAAGAGGACTGGGGAGATTTAAGAAGAGAAAATGCTAAAAAGGAAAAAAGGAAATTCTTTTTTATTATAACATGAAAACTTGGGGAGAAATAGATCAGGAGAGTTAAAATCACAAAGAAATATTATAAAAGAGCTCTTTTTGGATTTGGCAATGCTATTGCAGCCAAAAGAAAGAACCACCAACACAATATGAGTGTTATTAATACACACGAGGGAAGACTGCCTCAGAATGGAAGAATGCAAAAATAACAGATGAGATCAGGCAGTTGTAGGAAAAAAACTCGAAGGATTTTTGAGACAAATGGCTTAAATATAGTATCAAAAAGGCACAATTAAAACACAATTTTAGCTAAGGAAAATAAAATCTAATCAATTATATTGAACCATATTTGAAGAAGGGCTTCCCTGGTAAAGAATCCACCTGCGATGCAGAAGACCCAGGTTTGATCCCTGTGTTGGGAAGATCCCCTGGAGGAGGAAATGGCAACCCACTCCAGAATTCTTGCCTGGAGAATCCCATGGACAGGGGCGCCTGGTGGGCTAGAGTCCACAGCATTGCAAAAAGTCAGACATGTCTGAGCAATGAACTTTCACACACTTCACTTTTGTATTTGAAGAAATGTTTTATTAACAGAAGACAAGCATGTACCCTAAATATTGGAGAGTCAATGAACAAGTATTTGACAGTTTCTCTCACTGTAGGCCAGTGTAGATGCAACAAATTAGTATTCCAGTCTTCCTGGAAGCATTCCGTATCCCTGAAAGGTATCTGTGCCATCTGCACACCAATCTTCTCATCATAATTTAGCTTTTGATGGAGCCTTTCCTTCAGGGAAAAGGCACTAACTGCCCCAAGGCTTCATGTCTACTTAGCAACTGAGAGGGCTTCCCCAGTAGCTCAGTGGGAAAGAATCTGCCTGCAGTGCAGGGGACACAGGTTCAGTCCCTGCGTTGGGAAGATCCCCCAGAGCAGGAAATTGCAGCCCACTCCAGTATTCTTGCCAGAAAAATCCCACAGACAGAGGAGCCTGGTGGGCTACAGTCTATAGGGTCGCAAAGAGTCGGATATGAATAAGCAACTGAGCACAAGCACGGGGAACTGAGAGAGGCCACTGTGATTATACATCAGTCATTTGTCATCAGTCATTATACATCAACTCATTTAGTGGAGTCAGTCCTCCTGTCTACACTCTCCTTTTCCCTCTTTTGAAAAGCTAATAAAATGAATTTTCTGGACATGTAAAGGGAGAGCATGTCCAGGTTCCTAGAGACTGCCCTCCTACTGAAATGGAGCAAGGACGCTATGGTCCGTGTCCGCCACGTCCTCAGCCTGCCTTTTGTCCATGGAAAAACTTTAGCCAAAGAATAGGTTTAATCACTGAAGTGAGAACATGCAGAAACAAAGGAAACCAGTCGAAGGAGACCAAATCATAATAGTTTAGCCATTAAGCAGAATCAAGGACCTTTAGTTCCTCCTCAAGGGCTATAGATAACATTCTTGAGCCACAGTCTGTGAGCTGTTTTGCAGATACTGAAACTCACACGGAGGGGAAGAAGTCAACTACAGGATGACCACACTGTAGCCATGACATAAGCTGCCACAATTCAGAGAACTGGCCTCAAGGAAACGGAAACAAAGCACCCTTGGAAATGAAGATTAACTGTGCTTAAAACAATTAAGATGATATTGATCAGACCACCAGTGACCGATTTCAAGACGACTGTCGGGACTGACTGTGCTGTTTCTGCATGTAGCCCCCTCCCTCTGTCTACAAAAGCTTTTGTTTCCAGACTGTTGAGGCAGGGAGGGCAGGGGGACAGGGTAGGGGGTAGGGAGGAGCTGGCTTTGGACAGGCATCTGTCCTCTCCCCCTATCCCTCACCAGTTGCCAACCTCCGAAATAAAGCAGTTTCTACCAACCTGGCCTCTTTAATGGCTTCTGAGCAATGAGCAGCTGAACCCCACTTTCTATTATATCCCACTTGGTAATATTTCCCTGTGGAATCCTGATAAGAGTGATCAGAGACCTCTCTAGTTTGACACTCTTACAGTGAACAATAAAAATCCTTGCCATACAGAAACCTCACTTATTAGGGCTAACTAAAAGCTCACTTTAAATTACTCATACTATTTAAAACCTGTGGTTTAACTTTAATTACACAGGATAAATGGAATGTATATTGTACCCCTAAATCATCTGCTTAGGTCCTTGGTGATAAAAAGCTTTACTGAACAGATAAGTTCCATTTATAAAAGCATAACAATTGTTTATTTAGGAATAGGAGCTTCTAACACATTTACAAGTTTTTTAAAACAGTGCTGCAGTCTAAACATTTTTGCTATTAATCTCTTGTACTCTGTTAATTTGCTTAACAGCTGTCATAAGCAGTTTGACAGCAAACATCAAGCTAGCCTTTTGGAATTTTTTAAACAATGAAATGTGAATAATGAGTTATAAGTATACAATTTCTAAATGAATGGATCGAGTTTCAATATACAAGAAAATTAATGCTTTATTTCCATAATATAAAAACAGTTTTGTTCAAAANCTTCTCCAGGGGATCTTCCCGACCCAGGGATCGAACCCGGATCTCCCGCATTGTAGACAGACGCTTTACCAGGGAAGTCCTTATAATATGTACAACTGAACCATTTTGCTGTACATGTGAAACTAACATGATGCTATAAATCAACTATACTTCGGTAAAAAGAATTTTTTTTAAAAAAAGAGCAGAGGTTATTGTTAATAGGAGCGGTGGCTACAGTCTGTTACCTTTTTAAAAAATCATTTATTTGTTTATCTTTGGCTGGGCTGGGTCTTCATTGCTGCGAGGGCTTTTCCTTAGTTGCTGCAAGTGGGGGCTACTCTCTAGCTGCGGTGCGTAGGCTTCTCAGAACAGTGACACCTCTTGCCACAGAGCACAGGCTCTAGGGCACAGGCTTTAGTAGTTGCTGCATGTGGCCTCACTAGTTGCAGTTCCCAGGCTCTAGAGCACAGACTCAATAGCTGTGATGCACAAGCTTAGTTGCTCTGCAGCAGGCGGGATCTTCCCAGACCAAGGATCAAACCTGTGTCCCCTGCACTGGCAGATGGATTCTTTACCACAGAGCCAGCAGTGGTAAAGTCCCTGTTATCTTTTACATATGTCTACTCTCAGGCCACAAACAAGTGATGATCACTGAACTTTACCAAGGACTCAGAAAAGAAATGTCAACTCTCAAATCCTTTCTAAACCAAGAGGCTATTTCCCCAGAGATAATGAGTAACAACCATGAATTTTAGGTTTATTGGGTTAGCACTGAGCTGGTCCCAAGAAGTGTGCAAAATCATCCTATGAGCTTCCCAGGATTCCCTTGGAGTTGATCTAGGGGCACATTTTGGCTTCCAAACCCAGCTGCTTTGCTCTCTTAGAAAGCTTAGAAAGGGATACCTTCTAAGCTGATACCTGCTTAGAAAGGGATCCAGCCAGACCGCCACCAATGAAGCTCTGTTAAATCATCNTCAGTGTCAGTGTTAGTGGGCCAGTTTTCACATTAAACAGCATCCTTTCTAGATTTAATTAAGGGGCTATTCTTACCTTTTTTATTTTAGAAAAAAGGTAACACAGGTGTTTGTTCATTTAATGAATCCATGTGCACTAAGTTTATGTAAAGTCTTTGAGTTGTTCCAGATGTAGCTTTAAAAATGGATAACAGAAGCACTAAATGGTAGTTAAAAATAAAAACAATAGGTTTTTGTCTGCTCCCTCCAGTCAGTCACACCAACCCGCCTGGGTCTATTCCCCACTCTCTGCTCCAGACCTTTGAAGGAGGACACACTGGCCTTGCCCTCTTCCAGCCTCCCTCCACCTGGGCACAAGCTTCAAGCTGGTGAACACAGTCAAGCCACTGCAAAAACACTGGGCAGCGCTCGTTCAGATCGTCCGCATTCTCCCCGTGACCACACCAGTCAGCAAACTTGTGGCCAAAATCCAGCCACTCCATCTCCACGAGGACCTGGAAACCCTGCGGGGAAGCACCCAGGAGAGACCCGTTTGTGCCTGTCTATCCAGACTACAACCGTCCTGAACCCAAGTCCCCCGACAGGAATCCCTTTCAACAGCCTCCACTCAGCCCATCAGGAGCCCCAACCCAGCCCCATGGCCAAACAATGGGACACATGCTTAGGACGGCTTCCCAATTCCCCCACCTCCACCCCCAGGCAGCAGAGGGGTGGTAACTAAGCGTTTACCTAAGTGTTGTTAAGACTATATTTAGTTCTTCATTCACTATTGAAAAGTCACACTTTTGTCCCCTTAATATCTTATTTTTAAATTTCTTTCATGTTACACTTATGAAGTCATGGTTATAAAATCTTTCCCTACCCCAGATTTACATATATTTTAGGGTACCCTCAAGGTTTTTCTTGTCTCTGTAGCCCAACAGGTGATATTTCACAACAGGGTTCTTTCTCCACAGAACACTTTGGTGATATCTAGATCCATTATCCTAATAAGCACGTCAAGATCCTTCCTACAGAAACCCCATTTTCTGGGGTAGCCAAAACTTTTCCAAGTAGATATTCTGCAAAGGAAAATATGTCTGTATGCTTAGTACCTTGTTATCTACAATCCACCCCCTCTTAAAAGGGACAGGCACTGTGGTAGGTACTACCACAATTCAGCTCAAAGTAAAGGAGCAGTGATTCTAAATCACAGAAATTCCACTGTGACTGGAGGACCACCTCAACCAAGACTTATCCTAAAACCCTGCCCGCTTTCCCCTGTTGATCCTGAAGCGTTCCGCCCTACCTCTATGGTCCGGTAGTAAGGGTCCAGCAGGAGCTTCGCCAGTGCCACAATCTGGGGGGTGCAGTCCCAGCCGTCGGAGCAGTGCGCCAGTACAGGCCGCTGGTCGCGGTCCACGGCGTGCACCACCAGGGGCGCTGACTTCAGCAGCACAGACAGGTGATGCAGCCACTTGGTGCTCTCAAGAGCCGAGAGCCAACTGAAAAACCAAACACAAGCGGACGGGAAATGCTGCTTTTTATGAGACAGTGAATCATGCCAAATACCCATCAAACTGAAAAGCAATTCCCAAAGACATTTCCCTTCAAATTAAACAAACAGAAAATCTCTGTCTTTATAAAGTACGTACAAGGATTAGGCCCAGGCCCTACCATGCATCACAGGAAAGCCTTAGAAATAGGACAGTAATTAACAGGGCCACCTTTTGTTCCAAAAATCTTACTGCTAATTACCCAGGGAGAATTAATAATTTTCAGTCTGTAAAGAATTGTATCTACCCAGTAAACTTAGTTCTTTCTGGAATTTTCTCCTAAAGAAAAAAATGCAACCACTTCTGAGGTCGTAAAGAGAATATATTTGTATTTAATAATCAGCAACTCTGCCTAACAAGCTCTCAAAAAAAAAAAGAGGAAAACTCAAATATATATGTCTGTGGGGACTTCCCTGGTGGTTCAGTTAAGGCTCTGCACTCCTAATGCAGGGGGCCAGGGTTGGATCCCTGGTCTGGGAGCTAGATCCCACATGCTGCAACTACGAGTTCACATACGCAACTCAAGATCCCACATGCTGCAACCAAGACTTCGCATACACAAATAAAATAATTAAATATATTTGAAGCAATATGTTTCTGTAACAAGATACAGTGGCTTCCCTAGTGGCTCAGATCTGCCACTAGGAAGATCTGCCTACAATGCAGGAAACCTTGGTTCAACCCCTGGGTCAGGAAGACCCCCCTGGAGAGGGGAATGGCAACCCACTCCAGTGTTCTTGACCAGAGAATCCCATGGACAGAGGAGCCTGGTGGACTACAGTCCATGGGGTCACAAAGAGACAGACATGACCAAGGGACTAACACTTTCACAAAAAGATACAAGTTGGATGCCACTCCAAAAACAGTGCAGAAAACATCACTTACCACTACTGATCAAGTCTTGACTGTTTATGGATTAGAACTGGGTAGGCCCAAACTAATGATTTAGACTTACACAAATGAGTAGCCAATGGCTGCACATTGTTACTGTGTTTAGTGAAGACTGGGTTCATCAGGGATCAAAACAAATCTTTTTTCAAAAGACCTTCAAAGAGTATCAGATCCTAAGAATTGCCCCTTGGGAATAAAGACAATAGGTTTTTTAAATTGTGCTGACATTGTTTCTTCTGCCCTGCCATGGATTCTACTCCCCACCCACCACGAAAAGCTCAAATTTCTCCAAACTATCATCAGATCTGTGGTTAAGGCCATAGTCCAGCCCTTCAAACACTGAGTCTGAGGAGGGAATCAATAATTCTGTCAGGGGACTATGAGAAGGCTTTTGCCGTGACAAGTTTATAAAGGCCTATTAAACCTTGGGGGATAAGTATGAATTTCTGGAATAGCTGGAAGAGAGGATATTTCCAGGCAAACAAGACAACAGAACATACTGCATAAGCACTGGCTTCACAAGGATTGGATTGTTCTGCCAACCAGACTGACTCCTAAGAGGGCAGACACTGCCTCAGGCACAGTTACACCTGCCCTGTGCAGTGCCTAGCATACACTGAAGTTTCCTACTTTTTAAGTCGTGGGTAAAAATTCTATCTCAAGACTTTCTATGTCCTATTAAATACCTGAGAAACATTAAAAAAAAAATCCGCAAATCAATCAATGTAATTCACCACATTAACAAATTGAAAAATAAAAGCCATATGATTATCTCAATAGATGCAGAGAGGGCCTTTGACAAAATTCAACACCCATTTATGATAAAAAAAAAAAAA
>SJYV01051512.1:637791-654411 GCA_006410875.1 Neotragus pygmaeus | reverse complement strand
TCAACATCACTCATTATCAGAGAAATGCAAATCAAGACCGCAATAAGGTACCATTTCACAACAGTCAGAATGGCTGCAATCCAAAAGTCTACAAGCAATAAATGCTGGAGAGGGTGTGGAGAAAAGGGAACCCTCTTACACTGTTGGTGGGAATGCAAACTATACAACCACTATGGAGAACAGTGTGGAGATTCCTTAAAAAACTGGAAACAGAACTGCCTTATAACCCAGCAATCCCACTGCTGGGCATGCACACCGAGGAAACCAGAATTGAAAGGAACACATTTACCCCAATGTTCATTGCAGCATTGTTTATAATAGCCAGGACATGGAAACAGCTTAAATGTCCATCAGCAGATGAATGAATAAGAAAGCAGTGGTACATATACACAATGGAGTATTACTCAGCCATTCAAAAGAATACATTTGAATCAGTTCTAATGAGGTAGATGAAACTGGAGCCAATTCTACAGAGTGAAGTAAGCCAGAAAGAAAAGCACCAATACAGTATACTGACACATATATATGCAATTTAGAAAGATGGTAATGATAACCCTGTATGTGAGACAGCAAAAGAGACACAGATGTTTAAAACAGACTTTTGGACTCTAAGGGAGAGGGAGAGGGCAGGATGATTTGAGAGAATGGCACTGAAACATGTATACTATCATGTAAGAAACGAAGCACCAGTCTATGTTCAATACAAGATACAGGATGCTTGGGGCTGTTGCACGGGGACGATCCAGAGAGATGATATGGGGTGGGAGGTGGGAGGGGAGTTCCAGATTGCGAGCTCATATACACCCGTAGCGGATTCATGTCAATGTATGGCAAAACCAACACAGTATTGTAAAGTAAAACAAAGTAAAAATAAAATTTTAAAAAATTATATAAAATAAAAAAAACTCCTCTTCACCACTAAAAAAAAAAAAAAAAGAAATGCAACTGATTTCTGTATTTCAATCTTGCATTCCACTACCTGATAATCTTATCTGTTCTACTAGTTTTTGTGTGGGATCTTTAGGGTTTTCTATATAGATAGAATCATGTTATCCATGCTTAATAACAATATTACCATTTCCTTACCAATTTGAATGCTTTTATTAATTTCCTTTTCTTGTCTGATTACTGTAGGTAGGACATCCAATACTATATTAAAGAGAAGTGGTGGGATTGGGAATCCTTATCTTGTTGCATATTTTAGCAGATTTAGTGGGGGCTTTCAGCTTTGCAGTATTGAATATTATATCAATTGTGCACTTATCAAAAATAGTTTTATTATTTTCAGATATATTCCTTCTATACCTAACTTCATAAGGATTTTTATTACAAAAGGATATTGAATTTTATTAAACAACTTTTCATTATTTCTGCACTGATTTTTATTATAACATTCTTTTATTATTTCCTTCCTTCCTTCCAACATTGGTCTGTTTGCTTTTCTTTTACTACCTCCTTTAGATATAAAGTGAAATTATTTGTTAAAGATCTTTCTTGTTACTTGAGGTAGGCATTATTACTATAAACTTCCCCCTTATTACACTGTTGCTTTATCTCAGAGATTTAAATATATCATACTTTCATTTTCATTTGTCTTCTGGGTTTCTTAGTCACTCCTTTGATTTCTTTATCTTTTATTTTAAATTTGTTTACTTCTTCATTGAAGGATAATTGCTCTACAGAATTCTGTTGGTTTCTGCCGAACATCAACATGAATCAGCCATAGGTTGACCCAATACTGTTCAATAACATGATGTCTGGCTTGCATATGTATATATGTGATTTTTCCACCTTTTTTTCTTATAGTTGACTTGTAGTTTCATACCGTTATGATGGAAAATGCTGGATATAATTTCAGTGTTCTAAACTTATTGAGACTTGTATTATGTCCTGATGCATGGTCTATTCTTGAAAATTTTACGTGTGCACTTGAGAAGAATGCATATTTTACTGCATTTGGATAGAATGTTGCTACTCTAAATATGTTCCCCAGAATAATACCTGTAAAATCAACTTTACCCAGAAGTCTTTTTTTTTTTTTTAAGAATTTCTGTGCCCACCAGAACCTGATGAAATCTTATCTGTATCAGAACTAAAACCCCACATGATTCCTACACACACTGAAGCTGGAGAAATGCCAATCTGGAACAGGTTTTCTCACCTTCTCCAGCTGACAAATGAGGCTGGGTAATCACTTGTATTGAGTACTGTAGGTGTGTAACAGTATTGCCTCAGATATTGACAAATATCTCAAGGGCAAAATTATCTCTAGTTGAGAACCAATGATTTACAGTTGAAACATGGAAATATCCTGACAGAATTCTGACCAAAGCCCTTTACTGCCTCAGTTTGAGCCTTTCAATAAATCATTTAACTGATTCAGGCACACTCATTTCTGCAGTGGGAAATAGAGCACAACATATGCCATGAAGTGCCTAAAAGCTGTTAGTCTCAGGTTAAAGAGCATTAAAACATCTAATTTTTCAAAAACAGTTAACAAATATTTTATGTGAGGGAATAAATGACAGTTCTTAACTTGCAATAAAGGAAAGCACTGTTAAATTTTGGGACAAATGTTACAAGAAGTCAACAAATGTGGTTACATATCAAAGGAACACTTTCTTATTGTTGAAGAAAAAAAGTAATTTTATGAGAATTAAAGGACTTTGTGCTCACCACAAATTAATCTTTTAAGGATCAAAGGGACCTAGTCCTAACAGTTCCCCTAGTCTCAGAGTTTGGAAAACAACTAATTTAGTAGTAGGCTACAGCTGTCCAGGTTAGACCTCTGAAAAACAGAAAATATCAAGCACAAGGAGTAATAAAGACTGGATTTACTTGACTTTGGAGTTGATCTCTTGGGATCAGAGAATCATTAGGAAAATATTTCTTTCATTTTATTGCAGTGGCCCGGAAAGAGATCATATATGCAGAGGTAGAACTGGAGGGAAATATGCCTAATGAACAGGTATAGAGAGCTATTAATATCTCCCTTGCTGAGGTCCCTTAGTGTTTGCATCCACAAGCTGGACAGGACACAGGGTTGCTTTCATAGTCAAAAGTCTGGATCAGAGGCCATTGATTTAGTATACTCTGCTGTCTTGTCTGGTGACAGAGCTTCAGTCTTCATCATCAGCCACCTAGTGACAGATTCCACAGAGACCTCCTTCTAAGAAATTCCATCTAGGTAAGTCTGAGCACAGAGGAGTTACTTCAGGAAAGATTCAGAGTATATTAAACCTGAGAACTTTTATCTGAATTCAACTAAGAGCCTAAACAGCCTAGCCAAAAGATGAGAGAAGATTGTGTTTGTATTCATAGTTAACTAATAATGTACAGTTTATTTAATCTGTTAATAACATGTTTTTTTGAATCTGCAATGCAAGTTGGCAATTAAGTGGTGGGAATGAAGGTCTAGTTTGATGACAATATAACATAAGTGAGATAAATAACATACCTCCAATAAAATTAAAATACATATGAATTTTGCTGTTCAGCAGAATAAGAACATATATAGTTATATGTGGAGGCCTATGCAGCAATTTGAATATTTTTTAAATTTGAGCATATTCTATATTCACTTTAAAAACATGCAAATCAAAAGAGGTAGATATTACCTGCAACATCAGTTTGTGAGACATCTATTTCACAATATCTTCTCTTATACTGAATACTTTTTCTTTGCAGTTATTTCATTACTGATGAGTCCACATATATTGATATTTGGGGGAATTTACACATTTTTTTCTATTATAAATTGAATATGAAAGTTTTTTTCCACAGTTTATACACATGTGCCTGAGTTTTCAAATATTGTTTTTGCTCCATATTTTCTGAAAAAAAATGATTTTTTGCACTAACTGCTCCTTGACATTAATTCATGTGTGTGTGTGTGTGTGTGTGTGTGTGTGTGTGTGTGTGTCCTGACATATGATTTATTCTATACTATTTCCCAGCACAAAATTTTCTAAAACTTAAGTCATGCAGTGCCTATAAGATGTTAATCTCAGGTTAAATAGTATTAAAATATCTAAATTTTTAAAAATTGTTGACAGATATTTTATATGAGAGCATAAATGACAGCTCTTAGTTTGCAATAAAGGGAGACATTCCTAAATTTTTGAACAAATGTTTTATGAAGCCAAAAAATGTGGTGCCCATGATTACATAATATGTATATGTTTTAGGAGGACATCTGTGAAAACATATACATTTTGAGTGGTTCAGTCCATCAGTTCAGTCACTAGTCGTGTCCAACTCTTTGTGACCCCATGGACTGCCGCACGCCAGGTTTCCCTGTCCATCATCAAATCCCAGAGCTTGCTTTATTGAGTGGTTAGTTCTATTATTTAACCATGTCCTCTCATATTGTATTTTATATATTTGGAAATTTTTTCTGTATCCTTGTCAGTAATAACAGTCCTTTATATGTATTGTGTTCTTATTTCACATTTGCATTTCCTTAATGGTAGTTTTTTGCCTTTGTGCTTAGATTTGTTTTTAAAAATAGAAGCCATTTTCTTCCTTCTGTGGAAGGCATTTTTTTTTTCATTCAATTAACTACTGCTTCTTTTTAATAAGTATTCTGGAATCTTTTTATTGTTATATTGATAGAAGTAAAACTTTAGATACTGTTTCTTTTTTTGCTTTTCAAGTATTGTGTCTTTACATTTTTCATTAATAGGCCTTTGCCATTTTGAACTATAAATAAAGACCCAAATAATAAAATTAAAATGTTATTGTATATGTCTTATTTCATATCAATCTTATTAAATATCATTTAATACAATTAATTGAAACTACTAGTCTTCACATGGTTTTTTACTTCTTTGCATTACTTTTATTTTATGAATTGTCATTTCCTCAATATTTTTCTATATAAATGTACACACTTTAAAAAACAAAACTGAATAAAATATGAGTCCTTTGTTCATTTGAATATTAAATCATAAAAGAAAAAGTTTATTGCAATCATATAGATGCATAAATGTGATATACTGTCCTCAGAGATAAATTATATGTTAAAAGGAGATATTATCTTGGCCTCTGTAGGATTTTATGGAATCTGGTGTGGAGAAGCCTTTGTATGTTGGACTAGCAACAGAATCAAGTCTAGACTGTGCCCATAGCTATTGTAAATAGTGCTGCTATGAACATTGGAGTACACTTTCTTTTTCAATTACGGTTTTCTCAGGGTTTCTGCCAAGTAATGGGATTATTGGTTCAACTGGTAATGTTATCCTTAGTTTTTAAGCAATCTCTATACTGTTCCCCATCACAATATTATAAAGCAACTATATTCCAATTCAAATAACTTAAAAATTAAAAAAAATGAAAACAGAAACACTTCCCATATTGCCATGAATTTCAGATATTTTTACTATGTAGAGAAGACATGCCTTGTACATTATTTTACATGTCTTTTACATTGCATATTGCATATATGTAAATATAGAAATAAACACATATGTACATACACAGACAGATATACTAAGATATACTAACATACAAGGGACTGAACAAAGAGAACCTTGATATGATTTTGTCTGTATCCTTACTCTGAAGGACGCTCTTTGATAAGTTATTTTGTGTTTTATTTAATCTAAGAATATTTAATTCTTAGAAAAGATAGTTCAATTCCCTAGTAGGTTCTCACCTCGGAATATGGAAAATATTCATTTTGTGTGTCCTCCATACCTATTTTAGCATTTCCCTGCCTCTGTTCATCCTTTCTTCATCTTTCAGCCTTGGCAATTTTGTAGGACCATAATCTTTCAAGTTCAAGTGATATATATTTATTCGTCTACCATTTCCAACTAAGTCTGGTGTGGGTGGGGTCAGAATGGCAATGAGTAAGTAAAGCATCATTACATGTGTCAAGATATTCACAACATAGGAAAATAACAAAGAATTAGAAGTAGACATCAATGGCTTATACAATTAAATTGTGTATGAGGAAATGTTCCTTTCCTTTAGAGTTATTAATTTTAAAAATGGTTCATGAAAGAGCTTCCTACAAGCAATGTGAAAGTGTAGATGGAGTTTTTGAAGACAAAAGAGGCATGAACATTTCCAAGTAAGAAAGTGAATGAGACTCAAAAAAAGGGAAGAAGTATTATAGTGGCTCCATGGTGGATTCATGTTGATGTATGGCAAAACCAATACAGTATCCAGAGAGACGTTGTGGGGTGGGAGGTGGGAGGGGGATTCAGGATTGGGAGCTCGTGTACACCTGTGGTGGATTCATGCTGATGTATGGCAAAGCCAATAGAGTATTGTAAAGTAAAATAAAGTAAAAAAGAAAAAAAAAAANATTCTCCCAAACTCTCGCAATTTAGGGCATGCAGGGCCTAGTCTGCTGGGCTTTTAGAAAACTAGCATTTGCACTTGGAAGGAAAGGCACACCGTCTCTCAGACCATGTAAGTCGAAAATCCCGTATGGGAAGCCAGAGAGGATACTGACGGCTCGTTGGCTTCTCCAGCTCCCGGGGGCCCTGCCGTAGCTCAGCAGCAGGCAGCCTCCCGTAACACCTTCTCTGTTGACTCATTTGTGAGTCATCGAATTTTTAGCAGAGACATCACGTAGGGATTCTGCTGTGAGGAGCCAGAGACATTCGGTAAGAAATAATGTATGCGTTTTCAGGGCTGATTCAGACCTGTGCGCAGCCGCTGCAGCCTAAGATGTGCAGGCATCTGTGTCTTGGTCCAGACCCTCTGGGGCTCTTATTGCAGACTTTATGTAACAGGCACAACCCTGCCAGTTAAAGCTGCAAACACTGCTTCTCTTGCCAGGGTTCCTTCACAATCAAGTGCTCTCAAACAAATTCCTAATATGATCCCTTTTTTCTTTCTTTTCCTTATCATCTTACCACTGATGAATATATAGTAAAACTCAAAGAACTGGGCGGTGTAGGGGGGTCTTCTTTCAGAATCTGTCCCCTCAAAGAAAAAATCTATAGAAGTTTCAAGTCTATTTCAGCAAAGTTTCATGCTTCCTAAAACATTTCTGTTTCATGTATGTTTTTCATGGTTCTCAAAGGAAGACAATCTGACTCCTAGGAGATATTTGGTCATTTACAGAAATACTTTTAGTTGCCACACAGGGGTGAGGGGAGAACAGGGAGACCACTCCTGGAATCTAGTGCTAAAAATCCTACAATGCAAAGGACAGCCCCTACACTAAAGAATGATCTGACCCAAATATCAATATATCAGGATTTCTGGGGTTGAGAATCCCCAGCACAGACAAAAGACATTCCCTCAAAAAATCAGATCACATTCCACAGAAATAAAGTAAGTGAAAATGAGTGGTGTTATCCTCCAAAAAGTCCCCTTCAAAGAGCCATCTGAAAAGATGCAGGCTTTCACAGAGAAAAAAAAGCTAATGACTGTCAGGTTCCCAGCTGGGCTTGATACAGTTCCAATATTTACAGGGTCCCTGTGGATGCTGTACATTTGTAAGATTGGAAATAATAGGCTTCTTTGTAGAATAAATACAGCAATTTGGGTCTTAATGGGAGCTCTGACACACTCCGCCTCATTTCAGTGGCACCATCCATTAACCTTTGAAACTTCAAAAATGGAAGGCAACACTGGATAAAGGTTTCTGAATTACAGGAAAAATATTAACTGGATGTTAAATAAACAACATAAGGAAAATTAGAAAAGAAAATAATTAGCACGGTCACAGTGAATTCAGTGTTACTGGAACCTAGATCTGAGGTGAGATAGCATTGTTTTGGGAAACAGATTTCATTTTTCACAGGCTACACTCCAAATGTTCCTCTGTTTCCTTTCTAAGACAGAAACGTCATTATTGCTAGGTGGTAAATGGTGTATAAAATGAGCAGCCATATTGTTAGCTTTACTGCTCCATATTCTCAGTTTTATTTACTCTCAAGCTAGTGGTTTTAGAGAGAAAAGAAAATGAAATCAAGTGTCCCAGTTGGATGTGCTTCTGAGATGACAGATGAGAGCCAATCATAAAATTCTACAGCAAAAGCAAATCCACCTGTGTGGTTTGCAATTAAAGTATCACTAGTAACACTGCTTAAACAGAAGGGCGCTTAAGAGGTGGAGGAGAAACTGTACTTCAGAATACAAAGAAACAAAATCTAGCAAGTCTAACTAAGGCTTGATTAACACAAAGAGTGAATTTCACCATGGATTGATTACTTATTTATATGCTCTGTGCAGCTCTATAAGCCTTCACACACTATATTCTTCCCCTCATCTCCACCCAGAAGCATCAATAGCATCTTCAAATGGTATGGAGTGTAAAAAAGATGAGCACAGATGATTTAATTCAACTACACAATTTGAAGCTTTGATATGAGGCCCTCTTAAGAGAAACAACGTACACTTTTTTAACCTACTGACATCTTTTAGACAATGAGTTTTCCATCCGTCTGCTTTGATTTTATCCGCCTGACATGCAAGTGAGGGAGGTAGGGCAAACATCCTCATTCTATCAGACCAGTGAAGAAACTGAGTCTCAGGAAAGCTATCTGACTTGTCTGAGGCTACGCAAGTTTATGGTGGTGCTAAAGCAGAGCTCTCTTGTCTCTACACCATGCTCAAGAAGCCATACAGAATATCACAGAAATAAACCTTGACAAAGAGAAAAACAGTCCTTGACATCCAACAGCTGGCCTGGTATGTGAGCCAGGCCTTGGAGTTGCTAGGAGCTGGCCTGACCCTCGAGCTGGGCCTGGTGAATACGGACAATGTCACAAAACAGCAACACCAGATAAGGCCACCTCATGACTGGAATGGATCAAGGCAAAACAACAGCACTTTATAACCATGTCTGAACACCAACAGATTGTGAATATTGTACAAGCCACAAAAAAATGATGATCCTGTTCTCCTCCACCAAGTATGAGCAACTACTGCCTCTTTAGCAAGGACCTACCCTGCCATAGATAAAACGTATTAAGACACCCCTTCATCCTGACAGCATTCCTATACACAGCAAAGCTTCACCTGTTTAAGTCATCCCCAAAATCAACTGCATAAGCCCAAACCCTAAAATAGGTGTTTCCTAACATGTGCTCACTGAGATACCCCACAGTTCCCCACAGTGTGAGTGCAAAGGGTAACGAACCTCATTTGTTCAAGTACATGTATTTTCCTGGTGATCTCTGATTAGAAACCATTGAGAGCACAAACAAGCTTACAAGAAAAACACACTGTGCTTTTCAAACATGGCTACTGATGGTGTTTTCCTAAGTCATCAGAAGGTAAGAGCCCAACAATCCTGGTACAGCTACTTGAAAATCAAGGCGAGAAAAGCCCATACCGGGGGATAAAAATGAATTACAAACAAAAGATCCAATTTATCTTAAAAAAACAAAAACAAAAACAAAACTACTCTATATAAAGATACTTTGTCACAAATTAAAGTTTTTAGTGGATCAGTGACCTGATACTTCAGCTTATTTCTATTGTAAACATGATAATTATTTTGCAGAGAGGAGTCAAATAGGACTGACTTAGGTCCAGAAATTCTGATCTGATTCATCACCTCCATAATCATTATCCTCATAGAACATAAATCTGCATACCAATATAAAACAGTAATCACTTTAACTATCCCAACTGTTTCTATCAAACAGCAGAATTTGGGGTGATGCAGTAATAACACCTGCTCATTCCACAACGGATGGCTAAATTCCTACCAAATTGTATTATAGACTTTGTCTATTTTATATCAAAATATCTGGCTAAATTGCTTTTAGGGCTGCCCAGGTGGCACTAGTGGTAAAGAATCTGCCTGCAATACAGCAGACATAAGAGACATTGGCTCGATCCCTAGGTGGGGAAGATTCCCTGAAGAAGGAAATGGCAACCCATTTCAGTATTCTTGCCCGGATAATCCCAAAGACAGAGGAGACCGCAGGTGGGCTACAGTTCATAGGGTCACAAAGAGTAGGATACAGCTGAAGTGACTTAACACGCATACAAATTGCTTTTAAAGAAATCCAGCCCCACCGAGAGTCACATATCATTTCCATTCAGTCACCCAGTTGTGTCTGACTCTTTGCGACCCCATGAATTGCAGCATGCCAGGCTTCAGGTATGACCTAAATCAAACCCCTTATGATTATACAGTAGAAGTGACAAATAGATTCAAGGGATTAGATCAGATAGAACTATGGATGGAGGTGGCATTGTATAGGAGGCAGGGATCAAGATCATCCCCAAGAAAAAGAAATGCAAAAAGGCAAAATGGTTGTCTGAAGAGGATTTACAAATAGCTGAGAAAAGAAGAGAAGCAAAAAACAAAGCAGAAAAGGAAACATATATCCTTTTGAATGAGAGTTCCAAAGAATAGCAAGAGAGATAAGAAAGCCTTCCTCAGCGATTAATGCAAAGAAATCGAGGAAAACAATAGAATGGGAAAGACTAGAGCCAGGCTTCAACAGTACGTGAACCATGAACTTCCTAATGTTCAAGCCGGTTTTAGAAAAGGCAGAGGAACCAGAGATCAAATTGCCAACATCTGCTGGATCATTGAAAAAGCAAGAGAGCTCCAGAAAAACATCTACTTCTGCTTTATGGACTATGCCAAAGCCGTTGACTGTGTGGATCACAATAAACTGTGGAAAATTCTGAAAGNGTTTCATCCATCTCATTAGAACTGATTCAAATTTATTCTTTTTAATGGCAGAGTAATACTCCATTGTGTATATATGCCACAGCTTGCTTATCCATTCATCTGTTGATGGACATCTAGGTTGTTTCCATGTCCTGGCTATTATAAACAGTGCTGCGATGAACATTGGGGTACATGTGTCTCTTTCAATTCTGGTTTCCTTGGTGTGTATGCCCAGCAGTGGGATTGCTGGGTCATAAGGTCTTTTGAAATATAAATATATCTTATTCTAATGGAGCTTATGATTTTTTAATCCAATTTAATTTTCTTGATTTTACTTAAAGTGTTCAGAAATATGATGAATTATATGCCTGGAGAATCCCATGGTCAGGGGAGCCTGGTGGGCTATAGTCATGGGGTTTCAAGAGTGGAACACGACTTAGCAACTAAAGAGACAGAGAGAGAAGATCAATTAACGTAATGATATCATGAGGCTGTATTATGTATCTATAATCTCTATCTTTCTTAAATGCTTTCTTAACAATACTTTTTGTCAGTCTACAGAAATATTCTTATGAGTCATACCAATAAAACCCAGAAAGATATCTAAAAATTTCATAAAGTGCAACAAACTAAACTGAATTGACTTATTCTGAATGAATCTTTGAGAAAGATGGTTTCCAGGTTTGCAATTAGACTTTCATTTATTACAAACATTTATTTTTAATTTTAATGACCAAACCTTGCCTTTATATTTATTTTTCTTTAATATACCATTTTTTACAAAACAAATCCTCAGTCAGAATATTAACTTNAAAGATGGTTTCCAGGTTTGCAATTAGACTTTCATTTATTACAAACATTTATTTTTAATTTTAATGACCAAACCTTGCCTTTATATTTATTTTTCTTTAATATACCATTTTTTACAAAACAAATCCTCAGTCAGAATATTAACTTAAACAGAGGAATAAGATATCATCAAGTATAATAATACAAAGTTTGCTTTTTGAGATAAATATTGTGTCTGGAATTCTTTTTGGAGCAGGCAAAGTAAAAATAACTAAAGCGTGCTTGCATGCTAGGTTACTACAGTTGTGTCCAACTCTATGTGTTGACATGGACCATAGCCTGCCAGGCTTCTCTGTCTGTGGGATTCTCCATGCAAGAACAGTGGAATGGGTTGCCACTTCCACCTCTAAGGGATCTTCCCAATCCAAGGATTGAAACTGCATCTCTTACACCTCCTGCATTGATAGGTAGATTCTTTACCACTAGCATCACCCGAGAAGCCCAGCTAAAGCATGCTGCTGCTAAGTCATGTCAGTCGTGTCCGACTCTGTGTGACCCCACAGACGGCAGCCCACCAGGCTCCTCTGTCCCTTGGATTCTCCAGGCAAGAACACTGGAGTGGGTTGCCATTTNCCCTGCCTCCTATACAATGCCACCTCCATCCATAGTTCTTCAGACACTCTGCTGCTAAGTCAATTCAGTCGTGTCTGACTCTGTGTGACCCCATAGACGGCAGCCCACCAGGCTCCCCCGTCCCTGGGATTCTCCAGGCAAGAACACTGGAGTGGGTTGCCATTTCCTTCTCCAATGCATGAAAGTGAAAAGTGAAAGCGAAGTCGCTCAGTCATGTCTGACTCTTAGTGACCCCATGGACTGCAGCCTACTAGGCTCCTCCATCCACGGGATTTTCCAGGCAAAAGTACTGGAGTGGGGTGCCATTGCCTTCTCCCAGGCACTCTATCAGATCTAACCCCTTGAATCTATTTGTCACTTCTACTGTATAATCATAAGGGGTTTGATTTAGGTCATACCTGAATGGTCGAATGGTTTTCCCTACTTTCTGCAATTTAAGTCTCAATTTTACATAAGTTCATGATCTGAGCCACTGTCAGCTCCTGGTCTTGTTTTTGCTGACTGTGTATAGCTTCTCCATCTTCAGCTGCAAAGAATATTATCAATCTGAATTTGGCATTGACCATCCAGTGATGTCCATGTATAGAGTCTTCTCTTGTGCTGTTGGATGACCAGTGCATTCTCTTGGCAAAACTCTTTTAGCCTTTGTCCTGCTTCATTCTGTACTAAATGGACAAATTTGCCTGTTACTGTAGTTATCTCTTGACTTCCTACTTTTGCATTCCAGTCTTGGGCGTTAATTCTAGAAGATCTTGTAGGTCTTCATAGAACTATTCAACTTCAGCTTTTTCCGCATTACTGGTTGGAGTATAGACTTGGATTACTGTGATATTGAATGGTTTGCCTTGGAAACAAACAGAGATCATTCTGTCACTTTTGAGATTGCATCCAAGAACTGCATTTTGGACTCTTTTGTTGACTATGAAGGCTACTCCATTCTTCTAAGGGATTCTTACCCACAGTAGTAGATATAATGGTCATCTGAGTTAAATTCATCCATTCCAGTCCATTTTAGTTCACTGATTCCTAAAATGTTCACTCTTGCCATCTCTTATTTGACCACTTCCATTTTACCTTGATTCATGGACCTAACATTCCAGGTTCCTATGGAATATTCTTTACAGCATCGGACTTTACTTCCATCACCAGTCACATCCACACCTGGGCGTTGTTTTTGCTTTGGCTCCATCTCTTCATTGTTTCTGGAGTTATTTCTCCACTCCTCTCCGGCAGCATAATGGACACCTACCAGCTTCAGGAGTTCATCTTTCAGTGTCATATCTTTTCGTCTTTTCATATTGTTCATGGAGTTTTCAAGGCAAGAATACTGAAGTAGTTTGCCATTCCCTTCTCCAGTGGACCACATTTTCTCAGAACTCTCCACCTTGACCCATCTGTCTTGGGTGGCCCCACCTGGAATGGCTCATAGTTTCACTGAGTTAGACAAGGCTGTTCTATGTGATCAGTTTGATTAGTTAAAACATTTAGTTATATTTTTTTTGTGTGCAACTAACTTCAGACAACCGAAATTACTTGTTAGAATGTTTAAGATTAGGCATGAAAATATTGAGAAGTTCTGTTCTCTTCAGTGTCTTTTCAGATCATAAAAATTATTTAAACTTTTCCATTTGGTCATATAAAATTAGTTTACTTATAAATTTTGAACCACTTCTAGATGTTTACTAGCTTTTGTGTGTCAGGGTTGCCAATTTTCTACTAAAAGAGGGGAAACCGAATCAGTTTTTTAAAAAATAGTTCACAGTCTTTTCCTGTAGGAAACTGAGAAACAGGAGTTTGATTTTTAGGTCTTGTCCTTAGTTGTTTCTAAGGACAGCAGTTGCAGAAGTAACTTAAAAATATAACAACAATAATATAAATGATAATTAGACATACCAAAAAAAAAGAAGAAATCTAGCTCATCATCTGGGCTTTATTTATATCACATCAAAGTGTCCTGAATTTCTGAATTTTTAATAAGTTTCAGTATATAGCATCATAATTCAACATCCTATAGTACACAGTGATAACTACCAGAAGTCTAGTTACCATCAATTGCCACACAGTTTCACTTGTACCCTAAACCCATTCCCTCTGGCACATCCCTTCCTCTCTAAAATTTTATTGAATTAAATCATGCTGTCACCATTAAGTAATTTTCTTTACAAGTGGGGATGAGATGAGCAGGATGAATAATAATAAGTATTTTTAATGAAAAATGATTGAGATCTTTTTGAGTAGCACACGGTAGAATATTAGAAACAAAAATTATCTACTTGCTGAATAGTTCAATTTCTCTATATAAATAAAATCCAAGTTATTTTCAATCAAAAATGATTTTTCCATTGTCCCATTTTAATATTAAGTCACAATTCCAGTCCTATTTCCTAATTTCTATGCACTTCTGAAAACTAAACCTAGATGAAGCATACCTCTGAGACCCAGCTGCCCTCAGCATTCTATCATAAATAGCCTCCAAATTGCTAGAAATCTCCTTAAACACCCACTACTGATCATCTTCTTAAACTCTAAGCCACCTCATCATTTACTTTTATCTTTGATCCACAAACTCTACTCAGAGTCTCTCTCTCAGAGTCCCTAGTCTTCAAATTGTCTACTAACTTTTCAATTTGTTCATATAAAATATAAATAATATGCTTGTATTTTCTGGAGAAAAAAATAATAGTTCTACTCACCATATTTTTCCCTTCATTTTGGGCATCTCGATAATCAGGGTTAAGCTAAAAATCAAAAAAACAAAACTAGTTTTGAATTGCTATTAAAAGTACATTAACAAGAACAGTGATCTTTAATTCCAGTTAACTATATTCCCAGGGAAGCCTGGCGTGCTGCAGTCCATGTGGTCGCAGAGTCAGACATAACTGAATAACTGAACTGAACTGACCTGATACTCACAGGTGGCGAAGTGATCGAGAATCCATCTGCCAATGCAGGAGACATGGGTTCGATCCCTGGGTTGGGAAGATTTGGAGGAGGAAATGGCAGCCCACTACAGTATTCTTGCTTGGAAAATTCCATGGACAGAGGAGCCTGGTGGATAGGCTACAGTCCATGGGGTCACAAAGAGTTGGACACAACTGAGCATACGCATGCACACACACAATGTATACTTCACTAAATTTCACACAAAAAGAGGCTAAGAAAAAAAGTACCTTCGAATCTGAGTGGCAGGAAACTAGAGGTAAAATACCAAAGCTATGGCCTTTGTTTATATCAAATAGGTGACATTTTTGAATAAGTGAGAGCTGACAATCTCATCTCCTAGGAAGCATTAGAGAAACTTCACTTTGCCCACCACAAAACCTGCCATTGACCAATAATGCAGATACCAAGTTTTAAAAGTAGACCAAAGGCAAGTCTTAACTGTGATTCAAGATCCTGCTGCACGTGCTACACACATAAGAAAAGAAAGTCAAGCAAAAGAGGAACTATATATATATACATACACACACACACACATATATATATACATATATACACATACACGTATCACCTATGTCAACTAATGCATGAGGATTATTTAACAAAAAGGAGCTCATGTCTCTGGGTTGGGCTATGGAGTAGTTTGGGGGTCATTCCAAAGAGAAGCATGAGAACTGGATATGCTGTGTGTTGGCCCACACATTTCCAGCTGGCTAGAATTCATAACTCCTGACTCCCACTGGACTTGTCCAACTCCTAGTCATGTCCAACTCTTTGCAAACCCATGGACTGCAGCACACCAGGCTTCCCTGTGCATCACCAACTCGCAGAGCTTGCTCAAACTCATGTCCATCGAGTCAGTGATGCCATCCAACCATCTCATCCTCTTTTGTCCCCTTCTCCTCCTGTCTTCAATCTTTCCATTAAGCTACACAGTTTCAAAAAGGCATCCTTGTTGATCGTTTGGTTTACAGGCTGTTTTCTCAAAATAACAAGCTGTTCAGTTGAATGTAATCCTATTCATGTGAGTCAGTTTGTGTATATAGTATGCAAAACCAGGTAATTAAAGTCACCACTTAAGACAAAAGAGGTCTTTTTCAGTATGACACTTGGTTAGTAGCTCTGACGAATGCCCCTGTCAATTAATTGCTAAATATTAATGAAGGTGCTGGAAAAAGATAAAAAAGCAAAATACTCTGAATAACATTGAAGACTTCTACTGAAAACAACCTAAACCTTAAATCTTCAGTGAATTGACAGTAATTCTAAAGCTGGAGGAGAGGCAATACCTCCCCAGTTGTCATCTCATGGCAAATCTCAAGCTCATTTCAGGCTAGTGGCCAAGAGAACACAGTTCAGAAGATACTGGCTGCGGTTCCACGATTTGCCTGCTGACCCACAGAACCTAACTATTCATCAGCCAAAGACACATACAGAAGTGCTTCTCCATCCCTGAAAAGCTGCTATGGATTGGAGCAGAAAATTTCCCCCCATCCTTCATCTGGGCTTCTCAGGTGGCACTCAGTTCAGTTCAGTCGCTCAGTCATGTCCGACTCCTTGCGACCCCATGAACTGCAGCACGCCAGGCCTCCCTGTTCATCAGCATCTCTCAGAGTTCACTCAGACTCGCGTCCATTGAGTCCGTGATGCCATCCAGC
>SJYV01051512.1:597865-637742 GCA_006410875.1 Neotragus pygmaeus | reverse complement strand
GATTCTATGGACGTGAGACTGAATGAACTCCAAGAGATGGTAATGAACTGGGAGGCCTGGCATGCTGCAATTCATGGGGTTGCAAAGAGTCGGACACGACTGAGCGACTGAACTGAACTACAAGTTGCCTCTTGGTGCCAGGCTAGTAACTGGGGAGATCTGAGGCTGAACTTTATTTTTCTACAGAGATGTGTACCTCAAGCTTCTTAAATTCCCCTGAATTATGATTAAATGAGTCAGTTCCAGAACAATACTATTCTTGCTTTTGGAATCCAACAGTGAAAGGTAGAAAGTGAAAAGACAGTGTACTGATTAATCAGACTCAAAAAGACACACTTTAACTTGGTAGTAATGAAAGTTCCAACAAAGGGCACAGAAGGGGTTTATTCAGCTTTCTTAGTCAAGTAGCACTGTTTTAGGGAATTTCGTGGAGGTTCAATGGAAGGACTTGGCTGTTTCCACTGCTAGGAACCGGATTCAATCCCTGGTCAGGGAACTAAGATCCTGCATGCTGTGTGGTGTAGCCAAATTAAAAATAAAATAAAATGCCTTTAACAAAGAGAGGATCATTGGTGGTTTTTTTTTTTTTTCAGTTTGAAGCATTCAGTATTGTCTTTGAAATATACATATATATATACTAAAATTATAGTTAAACTATATTCAAAAGGTATGCAGCAAGTTTAACCAGGATATATCATATGGTCAAAGTTTTCATTCAATAAGCATTTGGACTAGTTGGTTACAGAAACTGTAAAGTAAATCAAATTCATGCTAGAAGCCATAACATACGCATCACTAAAATGTGTACAAAAACAGGAATTAACGTACCAAAGTCAAACACAGAATCACATATATACCCTTTAAGACACAGGTCACATTCTACCTTAAAGTCAATGTTACTTTCTAAAATTGTCTTCACACATTTCACCCTTTTAGCATCACCCAGTCCAGTCTGTGACAGATGTGTGGGGAACTGGATTCCAGACTCTGGTCTGGAAGGAAATATCATGGGTCTCAGAAGAGGTCACCTAACCCTGAAAGAACCGAGGATCCTCATCTGTAAAAGAAAGAAGTCTATGACTAAAGCCTAATCATACTAATTCCGTGCCAGTAAACTTTACATACGAATGTCTTTGGTAGCAGTACTAAAGATGGTGCTCATCAGTTAGATTTCATCCCATATTGTGTCTCACAGACTGCAATGTGGCCTTTTTATAAAAAATTATTGCTTCAGTAAATTCATTAAAGTAATATAATAAAAATAATAGTAAGGAGGAGGAGAAGGAAAGAGTACCCAAATAAATCTATGGCTACATAAATTCACCAACATTAACCAAAGATCAAATAAATATATGCTTTACTATATGTTTTAATTTTACTGCTGATCTCCTTCTATAACTATAACCATAATAGTAATTCAGCAATTAGACTAAGGATGAATCAAAAAATATATTTCTAAAGAAGGGGAAAAAAGACACGGTGATAGGAAGCTTTCTGAATCTTTTAGGACTTTAAAGGAAGTATTTCCTTATGTTAAAAGATGAATTATAAATCTGGCATTGGAGAGAGAGATCTAATATGTTATTCAATCATTTACTCAATAAATATTAATAGAGCATCTAAAATGGACAAAGAATGGTGGCATTAGGTATTTTCACAAAGACAAAGAGAATATGGTCCCTGACCACAAGACCTTACAATCTAGGAGGGAAAATAGACACAAATACAGTTAGCAGTAATACAAAATAGAATATGACAAGAGACACAAGACATGAATGAATAATTTATAAATAATAATATGTCAGAAGAAGGAGGGATCTGTGGTGGGCAAATTTATTCAGGAATTATTCATGAAGGGACTTCACTGGTGGTACAGTAGATAAGAACTCGCCTGCCAATGCAGGACACAAGGGTTCAATCCCTGGTCCAGGAATATTTCACACGCAAGAGAGCAAATAAGCCTGTGCTCCACAACTCCTGACGCCCACGCACCTAGAGCCTCGGCTCTGCAACAAGAGAAGTCACCAGAATGAGAAGATCACACACTGCAAGGGAGAGTAGCCCCAGCTTACCGCAACTAGAGAAAGCCCAGGTGCACCACAAAGACCCAGCACAGCCCAAAAATAAGCAAAGAAATCATTTAAAAAAAAAAAAGAATTATTCTTGGAGAAGGTCGCACATGAGTGAAGCCTTGAAGGATAGGTAGAATTACAACTGGGAGAGAAGGAAATATTTTCTATATGAAATAGGTTCTCAAAAAGGAAATGCTATACAGCACAGCGACCTCTACTCAATATTTTTGTAATAACCTATGGGCAAAGAATCTGAAAAAGAACAGATATGTGTATATTTATAACTGAATTCCTTTGCTTTATACTTGAAACTAACACAACATTGTAAATCAACTATACTCCAGTATAAAATTAAAAGTTAACAAATAAAATTTAAAATTAAAACAAAACAAAACAAAAAAAACAGACACAGGCTGGAATGCAGAAGACAAGCAGTACAAGGGGAGTTGCCAAGTATCTGAGAAAATGAGCCTTGATCAGAGAAGGCCCGTAAAGGTCACTTATAGAATATTTTTAATACGCTTTTCAAGGTTAATTCTCCCCATACAATTCTCCTATTAGAAGCAACCCTTAACCCCATTTTCCAGGTGAGACACCTGGGGCACACTAAATGAAGTACTCCATACAAAATCACACCACTGAAGGGCAGCAGGTTATTCAGAAGCACCAGTCTGACGGTTCCAAAGCTCCATCTTTTAGTTCTGATAGCCAGTGACTTCCCTCCCACCCCCATAATGAGGACTGGTATGATCCAAGGTGAGAAGGAAAGCCTAACCAATGGGGCTTTTTTTTTGCCACATCCTAAAGGCTTTGTATCTTCAGGAAGATTTTGCTTATATCACTGGGAAAATGTCTGCAGAAACAGTGCACTAAAAACCCTCACTTGGCCATAGTTAGCAGGAGATAAGAGACAGACGATAAAAGGGACAATGCAACCAAGTGCAGGGTTGGAGTAAGGGGAGGTAGAGCCCCAGCATCAATAAAGATGCTGAAATAGAAAGGAGAAAGCAGATGGGAAAGACTCTACAGAGATAGAGTCAAGAGAACCTGAAGGTTGAGGGAGAAAAAGTGTTTTTCATGACTCCCAAGTTTTTCACCCAGAGCTAAGAAAACTTAGTCCCTCTGGGGAAACAATTTCATCTTAGATTTGATTGTGGAGTTTCAATGGCAGTGAAATATCTAAGATCAAAGTCATAGCTCACTGCAGCCAGGAGAGTAAGTAACAGAAAGAGAAGAGAAAGAGCAAATAGGCACTAAACTTATTTTTTAATTTTTAAAGATTATGTATTTATTTATTTGGCTGTATTGGGTCTTGGTTGAGGTACGTGAGCTCGCTTAGGTGTGGCACGTGCAGTCTAGTTCCCTAACCAGGGACAGAACTCGGGCCCCCTGAGCCGGAAGTGCAGAGCTTTGGTCACTGGACCACCAGGGAAGTCCTGAAATTAAGCTTTGGAGGGAATCTTCATGTAAGTGGCCAAAGAGGACCAGAATGAAGCCAGGCAGAGCATGTGACAAGTTAGAAGAGAAAAGTGGCAGAGAGACAGATTAATATCATAAGCACTGAGACAGTGAAAATCATGGCTGTACCGCTTATCAAATTAAAGACAGCTGCAACTGTCTCTCTAAAGAATAGCAAGCAGCAGATGGCAAGTTGTAAGTCCAAAATTTATGTTCATTTTTGTAAAAAAAATATTATTTTTATAATGAAATATTTTGATCAATTTTTATTATATGTAACACTGAAGTCATAAAATCAACACATGTATAATTTTAAATAATCATATGTTCCTCTTTTCAATGACAAGGCATTTCAGAGCCAAGCTGTTATTGTTAGGGCCAGGAAAGAAGGGAAAAATAATATTTACAGGATGCTGACATGTACCAAGCATCATGTATATTTTGATATATATTTATTGTATATAAAGAGTCTGGTATGTATGTTCCTCTATTGTATATAAATTTTGCATACATATAAATATACACACACACATATATAAAGACCCTTTTCATATACTATGGCTGATACATTTGAAATAGAAAAATATTGAGGTATTTAAAACTACAGCCCTAATATACATAAGATCCTATGCTAATGTACTAAGTTTTCAATTAACTAAAATCCAGACTACGCTGGAGTTAGGAAATAAGTGTTTACTGCCATCTGGTGGGAGAGAAGGCAATGGCATCCCACTCCAGTACTCTTGTCTGGAAAATCCCATGGATGGAGGAGCCTGGTGGGCTGCAGTCCATGGGATCGCGACTGAGCAACTTCACTTTGACTTTTCACTTTCATGCACTGGAGAAGGAAATGGCAACCCACTCCAGTGTTCTTTCCTGGAGAATCCCAGGAATGGGAGAGTCTGATGGGCTGCCGTCTATGGGGTCGCACGGAGTCGGACACGACTGAAGCGACTTAGCAGCAGCAGCCACCTGGTGGAAGTTTGGCCTATCTACAGATAAATAAGTTAGTTGTCTTAAAACAGGCAATTACAAAATCTTTAACAAAATTATTTTTCACTGTCACTCTTGGGAAATGATTATCAAAAGTTAGTCCTCTAATAACATCCAAAGAAAGAAAATGCAGCAGATTAGAAATTGTGATATTTGAGTTATAATTCTTCTTACAGCTGTGGAAGAACTATTTACTAAGGCTTTCATATTATCCCTATTCAAATTATGATAAAATTACTTTCTCAACCACAAACAGGATTGTGAACACTCCTGCACCAATAGGTGATACAAGAAAAAGATCTATGGCAAAATGGCAAGGAGTGTGCTGACAACCGTTCAGTTCAGTCGCTCAGTCGTGTCCGACTCTTTGCGACCCCATGAATCGCAGCACGCCAGGCCTCCCTGTTCTTCACCATCTCTCGGAGTTCACTCAGACTCATGTCCATCGAGTCCATGATGCCATCCAGCCATCTCATCCTCGGTCGTTCCCTTCTCCTCCTGCCCCCAATCCCTCCCAGCATCAGAGTCTTTTCCAATGAGTCAGCTCTTCGCATGAGGTGGCCAAAGGACTGGAGTTTCAGCTTTAGCATCATTCCTTCCAAAGAAATCCCAGGGCTGATCTCCTTCAGAATGGACTGGTTGGATCTCCTTGTAGTCCAAGGGACTCTCAAGAGTCTTCTCCAACACCACANTCAAAGGCTTTGGCATAGTCAATAAAGCAGAAATAGATGTTTTTCTGGAACTCTCTTGCTTTTTCCATGATCCAGCGGATGTTGGCAATTTGATCTCTGGTTCCTCTGCCTTTTCTAAAACCAGCTTGAACATCAGGGAGTTCACTGTTCATGTATTGCTGAAGCCTGGTTTGGAGAATTTTGAGCATTACTTTACTAGCATGTGAGATGAGTGCAATTGTGCAGTAGTTTGAGCATTCTTTTGCATTGCCTTTCTTTGGGATTGGAATGAAAACTGACCTTTTCCAGTCCTGTGGTCACTGCTGCTGACAACTGTGCTGTATATTTAAAGCAAGTTTCAAAGGGGAGGGGATATATGTATAGCAATGGCTGATTCATGTTGAGGTTTGACAGAAAACAACAAAATTCTGTAAAATTTCCTTCAATTAAAAAATAAATAAATTTTTATAAAGAAAAAAAAGCAAAAATATATGAGCGTTTACTTCCGTTCATGTCACCTTATTTCTTGCATGGCCCACAGAAACTGACATTATAGAAGAAAGCCTAATAATACATTCACAAATGCCCTGTTACCTAATTCACAAATAGTTTGTTCCACATTTTGTCATGAGTTAGTAGCACTGTATAGTATTTAAAAATAAACCTTTAATTCGCTAAGATAACACTATTGGAGATATTCAAACTGGAGATATTACTAATTCACTTTAGTAATTTACAGAATAAAGTCTAAACAGTGTTTTATCATATCACCATCCTAATTTCTAGATGTTTTCTACAATTCACACACACATACAAAAAAAAATCATGGTGCCATTCTTGAATAGCTTGTAATTTACCTGTTTTGTCTCCAAAGTTAAGACTACAGAATATTCAGCACATGAAATAGTCTAATTTTCTTTAGTTTACCCTTCATTTCTAAACAAATAAGCTTATTACATTTTTCTGAATAACTTAGCCATCCAGTAAGAACTGGTTAAATAGAATATCAGATTACAAAAGTATAAGTAAAAATTTTAGGTTTTTTTCCTCATACGTGCTTAGATTTCAGGTGGCAGCCCTTTAAACTTACTGAGAGATTTATCATGGTCGTCTTTAAATGTTAATAATTTAAACCTTACACATAACCTGTTATCTCAGATATTTATGTATGCTGGAAACAACTGATAAATAGATGTCCCAGTGATGAGTTAATATAATTCCCCTCCAGATTGCACATTCTTGAAGGACAAGGACAAAATGTTAGTCATCTTTGTTTTCTTCACAATAACAGAACAGTGCTTTCACCTAGGAGGCAGTCAATAAAATGATTATGTAATTTCAGTATAACATACATCAGTTTCTCAACATTGGCACTAGTGGCATTTGAGCCCAGATCATTCTTTGTTGTGGGATCTGTCCTTCACTTTATAGAATGTTTAGCTGCATCCCTAGCCTCTCTACCCACTAGATGCCAGTAGCTCCCTCTCCCCAACTGTGACAATAAAAATGTCTCCAGACTTTGTCAAACACCCCCTGGGAAGAAGACCATCCTCCACTGAGACTCACTGATAGGGATGAAACAATGCAAGTGTTGCATTCAGCCTGAATATTATCATTAACCTTGTTTCTTAACTTTGGACAAATAAATCACTTCTCTGATTCTGGGTTTCCTGTTTTACCAAGCGAAATGACTTGATTTAAAACTTCAATCTCCCTATGATTTATTCATTAGACTATTCAATACTTACTGAATATAAATTAACAGAGACTGTTCTAGATACAAGGTACCCAGTGGTGATTCCAAAAACATTTTACCACTTAAGTTATCTGATTGACAAAGAAATGTCAGTTATGAATAACAAAAGTAATAAGGATAAATTTTAAAATAATAATAAACACAACTGCACATTTCCTTTCCTCTTCCTCCCAATGGAAACAAAGGGACTTAATACTTACTAAATACCCTTTATGTACAAGATGCTTAAAATCCACAAGATATTCTTTAATTCCAAAAATTCCCATATAATATATATTATCACCTTTTTTCACACACAAGGGAACTGAGGTTCAGAGAGGTCAAATATTTGCTTAAAGGTAGAGAGATTGTGAGCAGTCTACCTGGGACTTTTCTTCCCACTACTCCAGGCTCTCTTTGCTGCCCTGGCCAATATAAACACCATGAACTCAAAGGCAATTTAAGAATTGTATCATCCAATTGACCAGGGGTGCCTAAGCATACTAGATGAATGTTTCAAACTATAAATAGGTGTGTTGAAAGTGGAAAAGTTTGAGGAAAAGAGTAACAAGCCCCCAAAGCCTGCCCTCTGATAGATCGTCCCCTAGAACAGCTCATCCATCTTACTGTTTAAAAACACATTATAAAAATCTAATAGAACTCTTCCCTTCCTTTTATGACTCTGTTTCTCCCCCTTCACAGCCATTATACAAATCTCAGTCCACACCTCCTTCTGATTGCTGGCTTCCTCATCTCTTCCTCTGCGCCCTGCATTCTGGTCTTATTAAAAATGCTCTCAGTGAAGTCACAGATGACCATATTCTTGCCAAATGCTGTGAAGACATTTTGTTCCTGACCTTTTCTGTAGCACTCCCTCCTTGTTGAAACCTTATCTTCTCTTGCTTGGCATCTGTGACTCAGCCCATTTGATTTTCCTGTTGCTTGCGTGACTTCCCAGGCTGCCAGTCTTTCTAATTTTACTTAATTAAAAATATATAAAGTTCAAATAGCCGGCACGCGATTGGTGACTACCATATTGGACAGTGCCACTCTGGAGTGGTCTGTTTTGAACACAGATTATTTAGAACACTGCTCTTTAAGCGAAAGATTAAACACATTCTGCATGGCTTAGTATATATGGCCCGAAAATACCAGCTACCCTACATTTCTGGCCCCATCACTCCCCTCCCACCTTCTAGCATCACTTCTTAACTCACATATATCTTAAGTGTGATACACACATGGATCACGCATATGAAACTAGTTTGTAAAATAAACACATCTCCTCTGCCTCACGCCTGAACACGCTTCTCTCTCTTCCCCATCTGCCTTATTCTTCCACCAGGCAGCTGCTCTTCCTGTGCCCCCCTCCACCCTCTACCAAGGTGTGTTGTACTCGAGTGTTTCCCCATTTCTAAGAGAAATCTTAATATATTCAATCCTAATTTCTAATCTTTGATAGGACACCCACTAGGCTTTTCTAATTCTTATTTTAGACAAGATTCTCTTACCTCACTGCTTAACTTTTCCAAAGCTTTACTTCTCCAAAAAAAAGTTACTTCAAAACATTTATGGTATCAGCAGCCCATAAATTGTGAGGCTCTATTTCATTTAAGTAAGCCAATTCATTAAAATTGAGTCAGATATTTATAAAAGTAAGAATGCTTTCTACTTGCCATATAATAAAATTAATCATGCCAGCATTCTTTCCTGGAAGCTTACCATGGTCACACATTACACCAAGCACTTTATGTCATTTCATTCTCTTGATAAACTTATATAAATATTGTGATTATCCCCATTTTCCAACAGAGGAAATGGGAGTTTAGAGAGATTAATTTGTCCAAATATGGTCTCAAATATGTCTCAGATACAAATTCTATAATTTTCTTTTTTCCCATTCTCTAAGCTTAGAGAAGCCTGAATAGCTTCTTCATATTCATTCATTCATTCAAAATGTATTCACCAAATGCTTTCAGAGTACCAGGCACTTTCCCAGGTATTGGGCATCCAGTGGTGATGTTAGCAAAAAAAAAAAAAAAAAATTTCCTGCCTTCAGAGAGTATATTCATTCTGACAGAGAAAGTCAATAAGACATATAAAAAGTGAGAACGTGGGAAATACTATAAGGAAAACCATCACAGATTAACATGATGGAGAGGGTAATGGGTTTGAGTACTATGTTAGACTGGGGTCAGCATATTTATAGAAACTTCCTGTTTGCACCACCTTTTTCTCATCAGCTTTCTAGCCCCACCTACTTACCCTCTGAAACATCCAAAAGCAAAAGTTAGATAATTAATACTAGACATTCCAAGACAAAATTCTGGTTTACAATCCCAGAAGAAACTCAAAGTTGAAAAACAGAGTTAGGAGTAAAATGAATGGATATTTCATATATCTGAAAACAAAGATTTTCTACATAATACCATATATAAAATAAACAACAAAGATTTACTGTATAGTACAGGAAACTATGGGTTTCCCTTGTGGCTTAGCTGGTAAAGAATTCGTCTGCAGTGAGGGAGACCTGGGGCCTGGAGAAGGAAAAGGCTACCCACTCCTGTATTCTGGCCTAGAGAGTTCCATGGACTAGTATAGTCCATGGGGTCACAAACAGTAGGACACAACTGAGTGACTTTCACTTTCACATGGATCTATATTCAATATCTTATAATAACCTATAATGGAAAAGAATTTTTAAAAGAATATAAATACATATATATAGAGATATACAAATGTATATTATGTATGTATAACTGAATCACTTTGCTGTAAATGTGAAACTAACACAATATTGCAAATAAACCATGCTTCAATTTTAAAAAGATTTAAGAAAAAATAAATATAAAATAATAACAAATATTTTCAAAACTAGTTTTAAACCAGATAACTAAACTTTAATTAAATCATTCCTACAACTTTAATGCTGTTATTTCTACCACTTTTCACTCTGTCAACATGCATTTAGTGGAGAAAGAAAAGACCTTTCTACATTTTTACCATTTTTATTGACAGTTTTAAGACAGTGCAATATCTCGGCGGCAGCTGGCAGGGGGGACCCTTTCCTTTCTAATGGTTTGAACAATGAAAGCCACCCACCAGTGAAAGAATAGCCACAGAACATCAATTTGAAGCTATCTAGACTACACCACACCAACTATGAGCTGATCAGGGTTCCAAATCAGACATTCTGAAAGAGTGAAGTGAAACAGGAAGTCTCAGGATGAATCCCACACAGGTGCAAATCAGATACCCGCTTCCAAATACCCTTACAGCAAACCAACCACATGGTTCTGTTGTGGTTGCTGCTGTTTTTATTTTCAAAACAAAGATTATTTTAAGATTTCAATTAATATCTACATTTTGAGAATAGCGGACATGCCAATCCAGTACTTGATTAGCAATAATCGCATGTGCACAATAACTGTTCCTACAAATACATCTTCTCTATTGCCTGTTTTACTATTTCTGAATCAGAGATTTTACAACACCATATCCATTAATCTTACCTCTGCAGCTAAATAGTTCCCGGTTGCAAGATGTTTAAATCTGAACAAGCTGTTCCACTGTCCTGCACCCCCACGGCATGGATCATGATGAACTACCTACAGACAAAAAGAGAAACAAAAATAATGGCTAAAAGACATGCATGTTCCTGGCAAGCAAATCTCAACAGGTTACATGGGGTACCCGCATGTTCACGTTAAACTTGTCAAACCTAATATACCTCTTTAGGAGTCCAATGTAGCAGAAAACAAGATTCCCCTTAAATAAGTAAGAGAACAGTTACCTTACTGGGCTTGGATGATTCTCATGTCTCATATCTGCAAATACAGCCTTACTCCAAAAGACATGTTTCCAGGCCCAAACTGGAAATACTGTGGGAAAAATGTGGCTTCCCCACATTTGTTATTCATTCATTCAACAGATTATGTTAAAGTCTACCAGGTGCCAGGTACTCTTCTAGGCAATAGGGACCAGAGCAATGAATAAGACTAAGCCTTCAATGAATACGATTTGGCAACACCAGGAGGAAATAAATCAGAGTGCGTGACTGATCACCTAGAGAAGGCTTGGGCTTGTGCTCAGTCGTGTCCTCCTCTTTGTGACCACATGGACTGTAGCCTGCCAGGCTTTCCTGTCCATGGAATTCTCTAGACAAGTATACTGGAGTGGGTAGCCACTGCCTTTTCCAGGGTTAGCTTCCCCAACCGGGGTCAGACCCATGACTCCTGCATTGGCAGGTGGATTCTTTACCACTGAGTCACCAGGGAAGCTCCCTACAGAAGGCTACTTTGGATCAATATGGCAGTCAGCATGGGCACTCTGATGGATAAGAATGAGACAGTGATGCAGAGAAACTGGAAGAGATCATTCCAGGCAGAGAGAACCACAAAGCCAAGGCCTGGAAGTCTGGACTAATTTAATTCCTGGCTCTTTCCATGTGTTGCTTGTTTACTAATACCATGTCCTTTGATACTTGCCCTAGATGCTAAGCCATTAGGTGCACTGAAAATGAAAGTGGTAGAAGGTCTGAAACTGCCACTTATGACAAGTGGCTCGGTGTTGAAGCAAAGTTCAAGTTCTCCAGTTCAGAGATAACTGGTTTTGGGTCCCACCAATGACCCACTCCAGTATTCTTGCCTGGATAATCCCATGGACAGAGAAGCCTGATGGGCTACAGTCCATGGGGTCACAATGCAGCTACAACTAAGCATACATGTTCTTGACATTAATGACTATGGTCTGATCACAGCAAGGAATGTAACATCTCAGAAGCCTGTTTCTTCATGTACTAAGTAGGTTTAACTCATAGGATGGTTGTGAAGAGTAAATATCACAAGGCATATTAGAGTGCTCAGATAATTTTCCACTGTTCTTAAGCAGATCACCTTCTTCTTTTTGATATCCTTTGCCTCCTGCCCCAGCCTCAATTCTGTGTGCTAATGTATGAAGTGAAAGTGAAAGTGTTAGTCATTTAGTGATGTCTGACTCTTCGCAATCCCATGGACTATTGCCCTCCAAGTTCCTCTGTCCATGGAATTCTCCAGGAAAGAATACTGGAGTGGGTTGCCATTCCCTTCTCCAGGGAATCTTGCTGATGAAGGATCAAACCTTGACCTCCTGCACTGCAGGCAGATTCTTTACCATCTGAGTCACCAGACAAACAAATGTATAGAACTTCCCAATGCCTTTTGCTAGACTCCAGCCCCCATTTCTTCCCATACTCCAAAAGCTCAAATGAGATAACTATGAAAATACTTCAAAGTGGAAAAAGTCTTACAAAAATACTCCCCTTATGGCCAAACACCTGCTTATCCTTCAAAGTTAAGTTCTCAAATCAACCTTCTTCCACCAATCCTTTGCTAATCCAACCCCCTACCATCTTGTCAATATTTGAACTCTTCCTCCTTTGGGAGAGACACAGATATCTCTGAGAATCCAATAAAATCCATAAGTTGTCTCACATATACACATACTCTCACACAACTTTTGTATACAACTGCTGGAGGTTAATAAATAACTTGACACTCACCAGGGATCACAGACTAAGAACTCCTGCCCTACACATTAGCGGGTCTAGCAATAGTAGTACATACAGCTCCCTAAACGACAACTTGGAGTCAGGGAAGGGAGGACGTTTTCATTTATCACATGATTTTTGAGGGATGCTACTGGAATGAACAGCGGCCAAGATATTAAATATCCTGCAATTCACAGAAGCGTTTAAGCATAGGCTAGATACTGTGTGTGACACTCAGGACCATCCCCATCCTTCTAAGGGCCCTGCTGTATCACCAGGATGGGAAGCAAAGGAGAGTGAAACAGAGGATCCTCTAAGGGCTCCAATTAAGGTGGCAGCAGCTGCCTTGCAGGGCCTCCCACGGGGAGGCGTGGTGGGAGTACTCCTGGAGCACAGGAAGAGGCAGCCCTGGTTTCCAGCCCTTCCAGATCTTTACATAAAACCATATTCTTCATCCCACTCTTCCCATCCAGTCCTTCCAACAACGTTGAAACCAATTTCCAATTTTAAGTATCTGTCTGCTTGAAACACCTGATGCTCAAGCTTCCTGAACTGAAGCCTGGTTGATGTAGCACACCATACAGAAACATCCCCTAGTATCACTTTCAAATCTCCAACAGAAATAAAACCTACAACAAATATAAACTGCTAGTGCTGTATCATGTAATCATATGGAAAAGCTTTTACATCAAATAATATGAAAAGGCCAATCATTTTAGAGAAATTCACTGTGGATAAGGAAGCTTACGTGTATCCAAGACATTATGTCAAACTTACTGAATAATGTATTCACTCTCTCCATTCTGACTGCTCAATGGATCATAACATTTCCAACCACACATTTTGTTGGGAAGGATTTTGGTGTAGTGGCAAAATTACATCAAGAGATATAAAACTAACAGCAAATACATAAGAGGGAAGATACAAAACTTATTTTAACAGAGTTGAAACCAAACTCACTGTGTAAGGAATTTGCTATATAACTTTTCCATCACTGTATTTTGCTAATAAAAATTTAAAATAGCATTTAACAATACTGCTGAAAGAAAGTGAAAGGTGAAAGTGTTTGTTAGTCGCTCAGTCGTGTCTGACTCTATGCGACCCCATGGACTGTAGCCTACTAGGCTACCCTCTCCATGGAATTCTCCAGGCAAGAATACTAGAGTGGGTAGCCATCCCCTTCTCCAGGGGATCTTCCCAATCCAGGAATCAAACCTGGGTCTCCTGCATTGCAGGCAAGATTCGTTATCAACTGAGCCACCAGGGAAGCCCAATCCCCTATATTTTGAAAATTCTTAAGAGCACAATGTAAGAAATCTATGGTATGAAAAAAATGTTTATTTTAACTATGTATTTATTTCCCAGTTGCCTATTATCTTTCTCTTATTCTAATAAGAGAATTTGTGAGATTGGCTTCTGTGGTAGTTGTTTTCCTCCAACTTACTCAGAGGTTAAAGTGTCTGCCTGAAATGCAGGAGACCAGGGTTTGATCCCTGGGTCGGGAAGATCCCCTGGAGAAGGCAATGACAACCCACTCCAGTACTCTTGCCTGGAGAATCCCATGGAGGGAGGAGTCTGGTGGGCTACAGTCCATGGGGTCGCAAAGAGTTGGACACGACTGAGCGACTTTATTTACTTTACTTACTTTATTTACTTTCACCTACTAAAGACCAGTGTATCCAAACACATTGAAGGATATGGTCCCTTCTGAATGCAGGAGACTGAAAATATGCCTCAACATGCTTTTGTGCTATTTCATCTCTATTCTAAACCATGTCATAACTTAGAGAATTGTCTTTATGTAACATTTATAATTAAGGCTCGGCTCATTTACATAAATATTATACTTCCTCATTTTCTCTGTTTCAATAGCTTATAATTTGCCTCATTATCCTTATTTCATTTATGGTGATTTCTTTTTTAAATCATGTACAAATGAGTCTGTTCTGTTATTACCTCTCCTAATACTAGATATTACCCAAGGGCCCACATTTAGCTCTGCTATTTCATTTTCCTATACTTATATAGAATGTCTTCTTACCCTTTTCTTTTATCACTTCTCCCAAATCTAAATGAATCCATCAAAGTGAAAGTGAAATGAAAGTGAAAGTCGCTCAATCGCGTCCAACTCTTTGCGACCCTGAGGACTTTACAGCCCATGGAATTCTCCAGGCCAGAACACTGAAGTGGGTAGCCTTTCCCATCTCCAGGGATCTTCCCAACCCAGGGATCGAACTGGGGTCTCCTGCATTGCAGATTCTTTATCAACTGAGCTATTAGGGAAGCCCCAAGATGGGTATAAATGTTATAGTTTCTAGAGTATGTATTTATATGTTGTAATGAATATTATTTTATTATAAATTGTTTTCCTTCTGTATCTTCTTTATATTAGAATTTGGGCATTTTATTGATTTTTTAAGCATGAGAATATATAATAATAACATTAACCATGAATTTCATTTTCATACATAAAGGAAGTATAACAAAATAAATTGCTGTAAAAGGTGGAGGTGGGGTGATGGGTTTGAAATGGTTGAGAACCACTGCTATAGCCGCTGGAGATATATTAAATCCAGATGGAACTTATCAGGTTATTTACAGCCACTCAGGTATATCTTTCTTGCCTGGAGAATCTCCATGGATAGAGGAGCCTGGTAGGCTACAGTCCATGGGGTTGCAGAGTCAGACACAACCAAGTGACTGAGCACAGCACAGGTATATCTTAATCTCTTCCAGTATATATAAAGTTCCCTTAAATAAAAACCCATACCTTACATTTTCTTATATATTCTGTCATATTGGCACGTTTAAGAAAATATCTCTTAAAGGTGAATGAATTGTTATCTATGGTTCTCTTCACTCCAAAAGAAAGAGCATCCCCAGAAGACACAAATGCTCTTTTCAGGGACTGTGTATTTCTGATGCTCACTTACAGTGAGTCCTCCTGCTCCATCTCAACACCAGTGCCATTCAAGGCACAAGGCCTGCAGTCTGATGTTGGCCTGAAGTCAACACTTTACAACGGAATTTTTAACAGCAGAATTATATATATGTGAAGATAAATAAAGGAAGTAGCAACATTTCAGACTGGTCACGGCAATAAAGAGGTACAAGAGGCTTCACAAAAGTTATTGTTTTATGGACCTATCACAAGTGATGGTTGGGCTTTCCAGGTAGCGCTGGTGGTAAACAATCTGCCTACCAATGCAGGAGACATAAGAGAAGCAGGTTCAGTCCCTGGGTCGGGAAGATGCCCTGGAGGAGGGCATGGCAACCCACTTCGGTATTCCTGCCTGGAGAACCCCATGGACAGAGGAGCCTGGTGGGCTAGTGATGAGGTCGAAAAGAGTCAGACACAACTGAAGCCAACTGAGTGTGCACACTTGCACAAGTGATGCTGATGACAATAAACCATACAAGTGACCTTGTCTTTTAGATATAAGCATTTATTAAAAGCCAAAAATGATTTACGCACCTCTATTTCCCAGAGTGCTTTAGAGCTGGTTGCAGAAGTGGCTGACTGACGCAAGGTTGTACGAAGGAAAATATGCTGTTTTTTCTCATATTCATCACAAGTCAGAAACTTCTCTTGTTCCGCATGGAACAATCGAACAACATCACCCTAGAAAAAGAGGCAAAAAAAACCCTGTATTTCCTTTGCTGTATGTCTCAGGGAACTCAAACCAGGGCTCTGTGACCACCTAGAGGAGTGGGAAAGGGTAGGAGATGGGAGGGAGGTATGTACGGGGACCTATGTATGCCTATGGCTAATTCATGTTGATGCATGGCAAAAATGAAACCATTATTGTAAAGCAATTATCCTTCAATTAAAAATAAATTAAAAACTGTATTTTCAACAGAAGTTTGAACAAACAGACGTAAGAAGTAGGTAACTGTAGGTTTTTGATACCCTGGGCCCTTCTGTTAACATCTGGCTTTTAATGATTATGTATACATTTCCAAATATAGGAAGGAAAATTCAACATGAGTTTTAAGCTTTACAGTCACATTCTAAACTTCAAACACAGTGAATACATAGGTTTTGCATCTAGAAGCTCAGTGAGACAGCCTTCAATTCTTCCAGCAAATGTTCTACATAACATACTTACTCCTTTTAGTACATCTTCTCGATAGGAACTGTATTTCATGAATAAAGTGATTTTCCAGCTAGTGTTGCAATTAACAGCATTCACCTATTAATGAAGAGATGTTAAGTTATAAGACTGCAGGTTCCATTTTATACCATGAATTATTGCTTCAACTAGAGGAAGGAGAACAAAGAACAACTTTGGGCAATGGGTTATGTATGTCAAAAAATATCTTCAAAGGACCATTCAAAATCTACGGGTATCTCAGTAATAGCATAAACTGGGCTTATGCTTAAGAAAACAATGAAAGAAACTATAAGATTTCTTTTTCTTCTCATGATAAAAATCAACAAATTCACTTCCTTTCCTCCCAAACTTACCTCTTTACACCCTGGATTATCGAGTAGTTCTATGTTGCTGGCATGTAGTGGCTGTCCTGCATTCACGGGCATCAAAACAACTTTATCTCCAACAACAATCTGGAAATCAGAATTAATTTGCAACTGAGACACTGCATGATTCTGTGGTGATATATTTGATGCTAAAAATAAGAGTCTTCATTATTGACCTGTTTATCAAATTTTAGGTCAATTCTTTTCTCTTTAAGGTAAAATATCTTCTAATAAATGACTATATAATCATGTCCTACAGGGCCTATAAGTGTGGATTCATAAAGCTGGTATAATTTTTTTTCTTTTGCTTGGCATGTGGGATCTTAGCTCCCCGACCAGGGATCAAACCCACGCCCCTTGTGGTAGAAGCGTGGAATCTTAACCACTGGACTGCCAAGGAAGTCCCTAGATTCTTTTCTTATTGGTCTGACATTTCCCTTAGAACTTTCTTAATGTCAGTAATTAGGTCAGCATCCCTCCACAGAGGTCTGATGCCACATACACAGGAGCTATCAAGAATAAATGCATCTGCCACAAAACAAGAATCTGCCTAAACATTAAAACCACTTCAAGTGCAAGCAGGGAATCTTATACATTTTTATTTGCTCTAAATTAAAAACAAATCTACTATATTTGATCTTCCCCATAGTCTCAGAAATTTAATAAATGTTCTTAATATCATCTGGATTCAGAAAATGAAGAATCTGGTATGACCCTGTAGGAACACATTTATAGTTTGGGTCTTGGGCAACTGGTTCACTTTTATCTTAAATATCTAATACTGACAGTGTTCCTTAAACCTGGTGCTCATTTGTAAACAAAAATTAAAATTAATTATGGGAAAAGTGCTCTAAAGAAATAAGTCAAAGTTGATCTTTTTATTAACAATGTCTGCTTGATCTTTAAGTGTCTTTATTCATCACTCAAATTTTGGGGAAATGATGTTATGCTTTTCTTAATGATAATAGTGAACAATTATAGTTATTAAAGTTACTTTTGTCAAGTTCCACTAGAAGATTTACTACTGTACTACCTTCACTCTGCTTCACAGAATTGCTCGCCACTTCAGAAATGAAAATCAATACCTTCCTTTTGCATATTTCATATCAACTAAATATTCGAATAGACTAGTAGATAACTGAAAAACAAATTAGGACTGAGACAATAAAACCAGATAAAACGTCTTCCCCCTGGATCTGAATCTAGACTAAGATTTGAAGGAACATAATTTCACATTTGCAATGTCAATAAATTATATACAAAAGTCTACATTCACCTACAGTACTGTTGTCACACACTATACTTGGAGATTCAAATATGACAGAGAAGCCATAAGCTCATTAATCGAGCAAAAAAAGATTATTCTTTGGTTTACAGGAATAGCTTCTGTTATTTACTGGACTAGCCTCTATTCACCATCCTGCCTTTCAAGTCCATAATCAGGTGGAGGCTGTGATTCAAAAAGAACCATTACAGAAGCTCTTTATTATGTCCAGATAAGGAAGAAATCAGTTAGAAACGGTGTTAAGTGAGAGGATGAAAGGGCAGAACTCGCTATGTTTGTGTAAAACAGGGAGAGTAGGAGTATACGCATAAGAAATCATCCCAGTGCTTAACTGTGAAAAAGAGAAGTGGGAACTGGGAACATGGGGAAAAGGATTAAAAAGAGACTTCTCCCTATATATCTTTATCTTGTTTTCTATCTTGGAATCATGAATTGGTATCTATTTTAAGCAATTAAATTATAAACAAATTAGACAAAAATCAACATCACAGACATATTTTCAATACCTCCCTCAAAAAACAAAAACATATGTTATTGCACATGACACCAAGCCAACTCCAAGTCTCAAAATCATGTAGAAGCCTGAGTAGTCTTCCGTTCTACAGATACCGGGACTGGACACTACACTCTGCCAGTTCTACATCTGGTCTTCCAGTCTCCTAAAGAACAGTCAGATTTGGTTCACTATCATCCCTGTCTGTACTACATAAATATTAGCCAATAAGTTGCTAAATATAATGACACATTTTAGCTATATCTTTCTAATTAAAAGAATACTTTTGGTTGCTATAGTCAGTGCTCTAAGTCTCACTATTTTACCATAGCTTTCTGTAAGCTTTGGTATCAATCCCTATATTAGTTTTACTTCAAAACAATAGCTATAAAGTCTTCTATAACTTTAAGAGACTAGTCATATAGCCAAAATGTCACCAACTTCAAGGATTCATAAGTGTGGTATTCATAAGGAGAATCTAACATTCACTAATCTCACTAATTTCCAGGTCCTAGGTCTTGTTGTTGACAATGGTTACTTTGATCACACATGACGAATAAAACTGACAAATGAAATGGACAAGATGCTAATCCTAAGATATAAAAAGAACAGTAAGAAGTGCTAGGAATAACACAAACGTGTGTAAGAAGTAGTCTCTATTCTTGAGGAATTCTTATCTATTTAGATAACTTGGTAAATTTGGTAGTATTTTCAGAAGAGGGCAGGCATGGAGTCTGATCCACTGACAGGGGGAGAGGCCCTCTGAAAAGCCATATATTTAATACAGAACTTGAGGATGACATCATTTTCTGCCATATCACGTTCACCCTAGTGCACACACATTTTAAAAAACTGCAATTGTAAAAGCATTTCTGCCGATTTTATGTAACAGCCATGGAAGATTCATGCTGGGATTTTACTGAAAATAAAGAGGAACACAATACCACCAGCAGCCACCCTTCTTTTGAAGCGGCACCTGGTGTGAAAAGAACACTGTTGTAGAAATCAAAACAACAGGGATCGAGTCCCACCTTCTCTGAAATTCCAAGGAGTCTAGGTTTTCAAAAGAGTGAAATCTACTTGCTATTTAAAGAGGCTCTTTCCCTAAAGTGTTGTTTTTCTTTTTCTTCATTGAAAGAAATATCTGACCTTTTCTCCCTTTTAAAATCTACTATCAAGGTAAAGAACCAATGTCTTCTTAGATCGAAGTTGAAGATGAAAAATTAACTACTCCATCAAGGGAAGATAAACGAAAATAAAATATTTATGTACTCTGTTCAAAGCTGTCCCCAGTGACTTTCTGAGCAACAAGAAGCATGGACATCTACCCAGCTAAAAGCTGAGGGATACACGAAACTATTTTTTCCCCCAAATTATCTACCCTGAAATTCTATAAGATATATGACAGAGATGGCCTTAAACAGTAGAAACTATTGAGTTTTTGAGGATATGAGCACTTTTCTCTCCAGCCTATCATCAGCCTCAGTCTTACATTAGCTTTCAGTCACTGAACATTTTTTGGGTAGTTATAACCTAAATAATAAAATAGAATTTAAAAGTCCTTTAAATCTTGCAATTTCTTCCCTTTAGTTTAATGTTTTTTTGATGAATCTATAGTCTTATATAGTCACGGAAACGAATAGAATTTGTATCCTGTTGTTGTGTGAAAATTGTATAAATCTTAATTATGTTGAATGGGTTCATAGTGCTTGTCAGGTCTACTATATCCCTTCTACTTTTCTGTCTATTCATTCTACTAATTTCTGAGAGTTTGATACTGAAACTCCAACCAAAAAATCTTAATTTATCTACTTAAAAAATAATTGTAACATATAGTGGAAATAAAGGTAACTTGATTCTGTATTCTCCAAGTCTCCAGTAAATGTTATCATACTTTCACAATTTAAAATTTTTTATTAAAAACTGCTTCAAAAAATCAATAGTAATTAAACCACTTGTTATGAAATGACAGGGTTTCCAACTGCCTTCAATAATATACAGTACACTTGTATTTTAGAAAAATGCTACCTATTCCTAAGGAGGAGAATGAGCATTATGATACACTTATTTTCATGGAAATAAAGGTCTATGAATGTGCTTATGCTTTCACAGGAACCTTAATCACACACAAAAGCTACGGTGGTGAGCAAAAACAGTGAGCTATTTCAGCAAAAAGCAGTGTGTAAGGTTGTTTTAGCCATGCTTTATGGAGCACATCTATATATGGAGGATCTCTATTTTGCACATAACAATTATACTATCCACTTTAACCAAGTTGGAGTGCTTGGGTGGGAGGTTGTTCCCCATTCTGCAATCCAGTCCAACTAATTATTTGAAATAGTTCATTACAGTCAACTCTCTTTGATCCTCTAAAGACATTTGAGACTAGGGAAAGGAATACAAGATGAAAAATTAGATAGGATGAATTAATAAAATCATCCTTATTATAGCTTATTGACAAGGAGCATTCAGAGCTTACTGTTTGTCATTCAGTCATGCCCAATTCTTTGTGACCCCATGGACTGTAGCCCATCAGGCTCCTCTGTCTATGGGGATTCACCAGGCAAGAATACTGGAGTGATTGCCATTCCCTTCTCCAGGGGATCTTCCCGACCCAGGGATCGAACCCGGGTCTCCCACATTGAAGGTAGATTCTTTACCATCTGAACCATGAGGGAAGTCCATAAAGGCATTTGGGAGTAGGGAAAAAAATAGATCAGATGAAAAATTAGATAGCATGAATTAATAAAATCCACACTAATCTCAAGGCCCCAATTTATCCAATGATTTCATTCCATTTCTTTAGAGCTTGAGCTCAGCTTTCGTTTGTTTTCATGCTTAATTTTCATTGACTACCTGCAAACAGGGACCCTACTCAGTGAGGGGGGCTGGAGAAGTATTTTAAAACAGGGCATCCAAAGATACAGGTTGTTCTTAAGCTGCATGACCAGTCCCTGCATAATTGAGAGTTGACTGTAATTAACTACCTACTGAAATTAAAATAGGTCATGCTCACAGCAAACATCACTTGATGCCAAAAGGAAAAAGAAAATAACTTATTTTCAAGGAATCCAAAACAAGTTTAAAGTGCATTACATTCCTGCATGCCATGCTTCTCCCAAACCTTACCGAAGGAGGATATCATCAGCTAATCTATTAACCAAATTAAACCATGAAGCTTGTAACCTGTGGAGTTGAATTTGGACTTCAAAATTCACTGGAAAAATAGATTTATTACAATATAAGACATTTCTAAGACAAAAAACAGCCAATACATTTAAAAATATCAATCCGGTATTGATTGAGAAAACTGTCAGAATAATAAGACTTTAACGTTGCTTTCAATTTTTAACATTAATTTTTTAAAATTTCAACTATTTTTATTGATCACGTGACCCAATATTTGCATTCTATTTACAAAATTTATTGAGTGCTTGGTGTCAACCAGAATTTATTAAGCATCTCCCACATGCCAGGACTGTCACCTGCTACTTCATCTATTGCACACAAAAATATCTAACTTTTGATCCTATTGAATCATCACACGTAATTTTTATTTTCTCTGCTCCATAAAGAAGCATAAAAATATTTTGCAACTACTAAAATTCATATGATACAACATATTTAAGTATTGTCATCAATGAGCCACTGCCAATCATTACATTACACATCTCCTCATATATTACACGTCTATTAAGTTGTACAGATTGTAAACAACTGGCCACTGAGCCAATAAATGACATATTGTCATGATTTGCTGTGTTACTCTATAAATTCAAAGGAATAAACTCCATCTCCTAACACAGCTTCTTCTATACAGCCACACTCCCCCACGAATAAGGCCAAGAAGCAAATTCTGCTTCTTTCTCCCTTAAAAGTCTCAGTCAATATTTTAATGTTACCTAAATTCTTTCACAAAATTCTGGCTGGAAGATGATTTTAAATCAATCTGATCTTAGTCTTTTTATGATTCCCAAGCACAATCTGTACTATAAATAAATGCTTTCAACCTATTAAAGAAACTAAAATAATACGTTGAAACTTGAAAACTATCTTTCCTTTCTTCGCATTTTTTGGATTCGCCATTATTAAGAACTAACATCTTCAAGAACGCACGTTTTTCTCATCTTAGAGCTACATACATTGTCGCCCTCGCTTCTCAGCTTCCAGAAGGGATGAATATAAAACCAAGACCCTTCATTTCCCGCAGCATCCAAGGACACGCGCATGGCATTCTTCTCTAGTAAAGCAGGTAATCTCTTGTTGACAGTCAGATACTTGTTGCTTTTTATATGCAGTAGCTGTAGGAAAAAGTTAGGATTACTGCCTTCATTCTTTGATCTCCTCTGTTTATTACACACATGTGTTTATATTTATATCACACATACCCACATAACACGGCTTAGGGGAGAGAGTAAATAAAGCAGCTCTTTGCAGACTCACCATCTTTCCAAGCTGACTTTCTCTGGGTTCCTCCTCACCTCCACCCCCAGTGCTGTTTCATATGAAGTGAGCACATAAGGGAAAAAAACTAAGGACACGTCCCTGAATGATTTTCATCTACTGATAAAAAAATAGGGTAAACCCAGGCTTTCCAAAAGAGACCAGGATATTACTCCCAACTACGAGGTTGGCCAAAATGTTTATTCAGGCTTTCATAAGACATTACAGAAAAGCCTGAATGAACTTTTTGACCAACCCAACATATTCTTTCTCAACTCCTGCCCGGCTACAAAAGCAAACTATATTAAAGGATAACAAAGGAACTGGAATAAGGCATCAACCCACTTCATATTATTAACCACCCCTGCCTAAAACCGGCCCTCTTCCTCCTGTGTGAGGAGACCAGCTGCTCGTCCTAACCAACCTCTGCCACTCCCACAAGAGGACATGGTCCTGCTCCTTCTCAGATGGAGGCGGGAGCGCCACTGCTGGGGTTATTTGGATCCCATGGGCAAAACCTTTCCAAGACATTATTCTGAGTAGGAAAACTGAAACAAATAACCTTCCTGTCTACTATTCCAATCATTAAAAAAAAAAAAAAAAAATTGGTCGCTTTAATATCCACAAAATAAGAAGGAAATTATCTCGGAAATTTCCAGTGAAATCAGTGAAAACCCCCAGGCGCCAGCTCCAGCCCTTTTGGAATCCACCCTGTTAAGAGGGTGTGGCTCAGCCCTTAACACTTCAGGAAACATTTGCATGTCAGATTCTGGACAAGAAACATAAGCTCTGCTTGCTGGCACTTAATATGAAGCAAAACTTGGTTAAGAGAAACTCTAGTTGTGGAGGACCACCCAAGGGACATTCAGCCGCAGGTAACACACAGTCCATTATGGGATTAACTTGTAAGACCCAGGGAGTCACAGACCCGGGGCTCTCCTCTCGCCCCATCAGAGAATTGCTCTGTCGGTCCCGTGCTCTGGCACTTGGCCACTGGCCAATAACAAAACATCAGGGGATGTTATTTTTTGAAACAGCTCTAAGAAACACCTCATTGTAGTGTTTATGGTAAGGAAGTTGTTAGGGCCATTGTTTACTATATTAAACAGTGTCTTCTTTATGAGAGCTCATTGGAGAAACAGTTCTCTGGTCCTCTTCCTGAGAATGTTTGTGCTTCCAAACTTCTGAGTTAGTTCTCTATACTGGCCTTCTACTAATATGTAAATATCACAGTATTTCACATGGCCTTATACCTAGACAAGCAACAAAAAGGCTTCAAGTCAAAGTTTACCAGTCTTTACAACATGGATATGATAAACATGCCTCACCTTTGACTTCACTTTATTCATGCAATCAGTATTTTCCCTTTGATCCAGTTACCTTATTTATTTCTATTTTATCTTGTTATACGAAAGGTATTTTTGAAAATGCCTTACATTCTTTTTGGAACAAGGTTGGGGCATATATCAACAACTATCCAAGTAAAAAAAGATCTAAGTGAAGCACAAGGAAGAAATGCTGATGAAATAAATCAGTGTGCATACTAATTGCAATAGAAGATATAATAACTCAAGGACAGTTCTCATCTAAAAGTACAATTTGAAAACTTTCCTCCCTACAAAATGAAAAGATAAAGCTTCATATGTTACATGTTTAGTCTCATTAATTCTAAAAGACAATTTTATTACAAGCTTTCCCCATCTTCTTCCTTTTGATTTAATAATTTGTGTAATTCATCTAGATAAGCTCATTTCTTTATGTGTACACACAGGATTTACTCATATAGAATGACATGCTAAATATCAACTGAAAATATCACACTGTCTATATAATTCTGACCAAAGAACAAACTATTGTAGCCCCTAATTTTAACGCGGGTTGGCATTCCTACCAAATGCAAATTATTGATAAAATATTCATCTCTTTTATGCAAAAATAAATAGACACTTACTTGTATAACATTACTGTATTTCACAATTTCTCCCAATAGCTTCTTATTCTCTGATTCATTTTGTTTTTGTTCCAGTTCTGCAGCATGCTGTAAAGTGATTATCAAATATTTACTGTGAAACCATAACAAACAGAGCACAATAGCTGACACAGAAAAAAAGGTTTGTTTTAGGAACAAAGAATACAATCAAGACTAAAATAGGTGGATTGCTTTAAACTTGGTGCTTAGGGAGAAGTGGGGTAGTAACTAAATATATGATTATAATGTGTGACAATTCTCTCAGTTTAATGCTGAGATGTAGCCTAAAATACATTGATATGTTCTTATGTTAGAAATTTCAGAAAAAGGACTAAGCAGTTTGGTCTTTAAAAATTATTTTCAGAAGGAATATTGCTAGAGAAGCCAAACACAGATAAATATCAAAAGCTTCAAAAGACAGTTTCAATTCTAAAAGTAACAGGAATTTTAATAACAAACTAAGGCTTAGGAAATCTACACAGAGTCCAAATCAGAAACAATAGACTTTCAATTTTTTTCTGATAGTCTTTCAAAAGTACATGGGTACTATGTCAAGTAAAATATAATTTGATATTCTTGCAGAGATTCTGAATTGGTTTTCAGTGTGATGTGAATATCTGCATTGGTCCGGCACACTCTAATGAATAGCAAGAAATACAATACCTACACACCAGGAAATCAGTAGTCATACACTGATTAAAAAGACTTAAATGTCCTTTCCACTTTCAGCGTGTTGCCACATCTGTTCTGGATCTCAGTGTATTGAGGGAAATCACTAAGCTACGGAACAGATCTTTTGTCATTGTTGTACTTGTTCTATCTTAAGCCAGAGCGATGGCAGGCTAGTCCTTACCTGTAGCTTCTTCAGCAAGGCCGCCTCTGTGTGGTTCCCTTGTTTAGCTTGCTTGGCTTTCCAATACTGCTTCTGAGCAGAGTATCGGTTCATAGGGCACACCTTAAAGAGGCAGTCTATGAGAAATCAACAGACGAAAACACCGTAACTAGGGAGACCAGCATTTCTTAGATTTTCCTTATAGCTGAGTATCAGAATCTTGAATGTCTGAGCATAAGTAACACTTAAACATCATTTAGCCCATACTCAGGTGAATTCTTAAATTCTACCCATAACATTGCTTTCCAAATAATTATTTAGTCTGTTAAAATATCACCTTTTTCATTGGTTTAGGGTTTTTACAAGAAACCATAGCTAATGTGATTTATAAAGAAACCAAACCAATGTAAACATTATTAAGCACTTCTTAATTATAATGGGGTACCTGGTCTTAGAAAGTCAGGAGAACCAGATTAGTGTCTTTCCTTGCCTTATCTGACTTTGCAGAATCAATTACTTATTCATGGTATATATCTTTGACAGTCAAAAGTGATGGAAGAAGTAGAAACAATCACAGCAATCAAGCAATCACATTTCAGTCATCTATTCCCCAAGGTTACACATATCTAGGGTGAACACAGTGTGGAAATCTGAGATGCAGTATGTTATAATGATTGTACTGCATTGTTATAAGGGAAAAACAAAGCAAAACAAAAAACTAAGATTATACTCTACTACTAAATATCAAGTTAGAAAATCATAGCAAAATAATATAGTGATATCTCTAAGTGAAAAAAACAATTTTTTTCTGTTTAAAGGGGAAAATGGAAGTTTTCCTGAACACTGCTTTTATTTGTTAATTATTCTGTATGTTTGTGGAATGGATTACAATCTAGAATATAGGTCAATTTCTAATATTCTATAGTAAAGGAGTATTGTCACAGAAGATCCAAANTATAGTGATATCTCTAAGTGAAAAAAACAATTTTTTTCTGTTTAAAGGGGAAAATGGAAGTTTTCCTGAACACTGCTTTTATTTGTTAATTATTCTGTATGTTTGTGGAATGGATTACAATCTAGAATATAGGTCAATTTCTAATATTCTATAGTAAAGGAGTATTGTCACAGAAGATCCAAACATTATTTTCATTTATCTCACAAAAATTTGTAAAAATTCTATATAATAAATTAACCTTGCTTTGACTGATGTGTTAATGTTCACATCCATTTTCATTTTTCAAATACATTTCCAAAGATACAATTCAGTCAACTCAAGTGTCAACTTTAGGCACATTATTGACTTTATTATATATATGCATATGCTCATTCTATTATTCTCTTTAAAATTAAGTATAGAATTAAATGAGGTGATCTCTTTTCTTTTTTAAGTACTTTTGTTTATCTATTTATTTCTGGCTGCGCTGGGCTTCTGTTGCTCTGCTCAGGTTTTCTCTAGTTGCGGTGAGCAGGCACTACTCTTCATTGCTGCATGCAGGCTTCTCATCGCAGTGGCCTCTCTTGTGGAGCACAGGCTTCAGTGGCTGCAACACAGGGGTTCGCCAGCTGCAGATCAGGGTTCCAGAGCACAGGCTCAGCACTTGTGGTGCATGGGTTTCGGTGCTCCGTGGCATGTGGGATTTTCCCGGACCCGGGGTCGAACCCCTGCCCCCTGCATTGGCAGGTGGATACTTATCCACTGCACCACCAGGGAAGTCTGAGACAATCTCTTTTCAAATCTCTCTTTTGGTTCTAATGATACACATGATCAAGAAATATTACTGTAAATTACTTAAGGAAGTTTTAAACTCAAAAGAAATAATGACTTTTTTCTATAGCTTGTAATTAGAAATAATAACAAATTCTATTGATTGCTTCCCCTCTACACATAAACACCTATAGCAAACATTATTAACTTCTGGTCTAAAAGTTATTTATATGGATGAATAAATATTTTATAAGTAGCAGAAAACAGACACCTTCTAACTGCTCAAAGTAGGTGGAAAGACTGTCATAATTATAGCAGGAGACAGGAATCCTGACCAGGCACAAGCATGTGAAACCCAAATAACTAGATTTAAAAACTGTTTTCCTTGGCAACATAGTTGATAACCCCCAGGAACTAGTCCTATATATTTGTATCTACAAAGAAAATATACAAATTTTACAAGCACGCATACCAAGGTTGTTTAGTGATATCTCCAAAAGAGTACTCCCAAAGTAACACAGCAGACTGCTTTAACTGTCCTCTATTAGGCAAATGGCCAAACCCTACATTGTTCAGTGCAGCAAAAATACAAGTCTATATTTAAGCAGAACTCGACTCCATAATCTGCTATCTCTACTTCTGACTACCTTCATCTATGAAGAAAGAAAAAAAAAAAAAAAGGATTTTCCATTACTTCAAATCCCTAGTTAAGTCCATTAGGAAATAGTCTTTTGACAAAGAAAATATTTTTTTCCTAAATTCTAGACCACCCCAGGAGCACTCCTAATGAATGGTATCCTTGGGTAGCTAGCAAAGAAACTGTCACAGTCCTCATCGTCATAGCCAAAGCGATTGTGATGCATCCAGTCAAGCATCCACCCAACTAGGGTTGACTAGTAGGCTGTGCCTCTGGGTGCAAGGACTCAGACCCTGTCCTCAGAAAGCTCTCAGTCTAGTGGGTAAAACAGGCATCGACTGTGTGATGAATTTTCGCAATGAGGCTCTGGAGAAGGTGCTGTGGGCCTCAAAGATGCAAGAGTCCATTCACATTGTTTAGGGGGATCCAGAAAAGTCTTCCAGAGAAAACACAAGTCAAGTGTTAAAGAATCTATACTAATTCAGCATGTNTGCATTATGAACAGTGGAAATAGGTGAGGTAGGCTTCAAATAGAGAGAACAGGGAATGAGTCCACCAAACTCGGCACCACTTGGTGCTGGTCACAGGTTTTGTTTAGACGCCCTGCTGTGATTCCCAGTTTCTCCTGAGAAAGCTTCTGCCTCACAGAAACTGAAGAAACAATTGGATTTAGCGTTTTCTTGCTCAGCTAAAGGTTTTGGTTTTCTGGGTCATAATCCCTCTACTCCAGTTTTAGTTTATTGTCATCTCTTATATGTTGCTTTCTGATGCATTTGAGTACAGAAAATTAAAAATAAGAGGATCTAAAGTGAAAGTTTATATAGGCTACCCCAGTTTTGTTCTTAGGTGGGGAAAATAATTTTAAGTGTCAAGTCAAGGAGTCAAGGAATTAAACTGACACTTTTATTTGGTTATAGCGGTATAAAGCTGGCCCGACATGGAATATAAATGAAACCCTCCTTCATAAAGACCCACAGGTCTGCTTTATAAGCCCGTCTCATTGCCGGGAAACCCCATGGGCAGAGGAGCCTGGTGGGCAGCAGTCCATGAAATCACATAAGAGTCGGACACGACTTTGCGGCTGAGCAGCACCACCATTCTGTGGCTGCCTTGTATCAGTGCATGGGCTAGAGCAGCAGTCCCCAACCTTTTTGGCACAAAGGAGCAGTTCTGTGGAAGCCAGTTTTCCCATTAATGACGTGAGGGGGAGGATGGTTTCAGGATAAGTCAAATGCATTACATTTACTGGGTACTTTATTTCTATTATTATTATGTTGTAATATATGAATGAGATAATTACACAGCTCACCCATAATGCAGAATGAAATCACCAGGCATTAGATTCTCTTAAGGAGCAGCCACCCTAGACCCCTCCCACTGTGGGGTTCAAGCTCCAAGGAGAATTTGATGCCACCACTGGTCTGGCAGGAGGCAGAGCTCAGGTGGTGATGCCAGCAATGGGGAGCGTATGTCAATACAGATGAAGCTTCTCCTTGTCTGTCTGCTGCCCACTTCTTGCTACCTGGCCCTGCTCCTAGCAGGCCATGGGCTGGTACAGGTCAATGACTGGGGTCTAGGGACCCCAGTCTATCCTATCAAGCCATGGTATCCCTTGCTGAGTGGTTGGCACACAAGGAGAGACTCAGATGTGCTTTCTGGAGCAGCAGTTCTCAGAGTTCAGGCTGCTTGTAAGAAGCACTCTCAGTGCTTGTTGAGAAAAGGAATTCCCAAGGCTCCTCTCCCAGCGGCCCTGGTTGGGGCCGGGAAAACTGGCTTCTTGTACAGGTGTCTGGAGCCGGGGATGGGAGAGAGAGTGGTGATGCCTGATCACCCTCGGAGGACACCTTCCCAGAGCAGAGCTGTGTTTCAAATAAGAACCGAAGGCTCCATGCTTGGTGTGGCGGTGGAACCAGAACTGCATTTAATTATTAGTAATTTTTACTAACATATTCTGAACGCGGCTAGCCCATGGTGGCCGTTGGCGCTGTCCCCGCACCTCACGCGGTTGTCTTTGCCCGTGCAGAGGAACCTCACGGAGTACTTCGTGGCCGTGGACGTGAACAACATGCTGCAGCTCTTTGCCAGCATGCTGCATGAGAGGCGCATCATCGTCACGTCCGGGAAGCTCAGCACCGTGAGTACCGCCCCTCAAACCTCATGCTCTGCGCATGCTCCGCAGGCGCTATCTGCATACCCTCCTGACTCGCGGCTTTAGTCAGCCCCCGGAGCACAAAGGTCTGATTTATGGAAGGCCTTCGCGGGTGCATTAAGTCAGGTTAATTATTTCTTCTTATCAGAAGATGAGAGCTATTTTTTTCTTTCTTTTTTTCCTTTTTCACTCCCTGGAGTTCATTTTAGTGCCTTCTACCATATAAAGAAGTCTTAAGAGCTATTATGAGATCTTTATTATTCACTTGAGGCTCTTTTTCCATTGGAGCTACTTGAAAGAAATCAAGGGGCCGGGATAATAGCGGCTACCCTAACCTGGTAATAGGTGGATTCATCTTTGTTGCCAAGTCGTGGTAGGGGAGTGGATGCTATAATAGTTCTGAGTTGGAGAAGCTCTTCAGACTGATAATAACTTAAAAGTCAAAATAGCATTTTTTTTTTTTCCAAATCACAGGTTTTATGCCACTCATCGAAATGTTCTTTTGGAAGGTCTTCATTACTGCAGAAAAGGCAGGGAGAATAGAAGGAGTTTTCTTGGGTCCTAGAAAAATAGTCAAAAATTTTTTCTGGATTTCCTAATCTTTTTTCCTATTTTAAGCGTTAAAATTAAAATTTTTGACTTAAAAATATAATATAAATGGAATTATAGTTGTGGGTAATGAGATATTTATTACAAAACAGTATTTGCTATCCCATGAATCACCTTCCTTACAAATTTAGCTAACTGATAAAAATAAGATACTATTTTTATGTTTTGTTCCCTGGTAGTACAAATAAAAACTTTATTTTATAATGTTTTAGTGTCTTAGAGCAGAAGGAGCTTCAGGATACCTATTTGGGTAAATAGGATTCCTATTTAGGATATAACAATGAGAAAGGTTAGCATCACTGACTCCATAGACATGAGTCTGAGCAAACTCTGGGAGATGGTGAAGGACAGGGAAGCCTGGTGTGCTGCAGTCNAAAAAAAAAAAGTCTTAAAATTGGAACATTTATTTTAAAACCATGGAAGGAAATCAAACCTCCCGGAAGTGTTCACGTTAAACTGAAAGATCTGCTGGTATCTTAAACCTTCTAATAAATGTTCGTGGGGGGAAGAAATATGAAAGCCATTCAAATGGTGTGGAGCATGTATTCCTCAGTACAGAACACTGTAAATCAAAGAACTAACCTTCCCAAGCTACTCCATGTGCGTCTGGAAGGAAACCAGTCTAAAGTTCTACTCTCAATACCTCACTAAGTAGTTCTCAAGTGTTTTGCTTTGTACAGAAACAAGGGCCTCCTAAAATACAAGGCAGCTTTTGCACCCCCAGAAACTGTAGGACTCTATTCTAGGTGACTACATACATGAAGTTCAAGTTATGTAGTAGCCAACAATTTCCCTTGGTAATGGTGGAAAGAAAACTTCATTTCATTTCTTCTCCCTCCAAGAGATGTTGTAAGATTTAAATGAGGCAAAACATTAAACCATCAGCAAACGGGTGTCACAAAGCAGGCATTCAACAAATGGCTCTTTCATGGAAGCCTGTGAAATTACCTCATGCTGATTACAGAGAATGTGGCTGCCAAGGGCTTTATTATCTCCACATGGAGAAAGGTGGGGAGGGAGAGCCTCTGAGCTTCTCCTGTTTTTAATATAAACCGGATGGAGCAGAGTTCCATGAAGACAACAGGCCCTTCCCAATGATAAAATGGAAAGTAGTAACAAAACTCTCCCCAGGGCCAGGGACAGGCAGATGAGGGGTGACTGGATGCCAGCAATTAGAATTCACAGTTGGTCAGAGAGAGGTACACAGTCACTGGCCGAAAACGTCATTGTAGCTNACTCTCAAAAGTCTTCTCCAACAGCACAGTTCAAAAGCATCCATTCTTCGGTGCTCAGCTTTCTTTACAGTCCAACTCTCACATCCATACATGACTACTGGAAAAACCATAGCCTTGACTAGACAGACCTTAGTCGGCAAAGTAATGTCTCTACTTTTGAATATGCTATTTAAATTGGTCATAACTTTTCTTCCAAGGAGTAAGCGTCTTTTAGATAGATATAAAACAATTATAATACTTCAAAGGTACATTTATGTTTTATCACGGGAAGTAGGCCACGTGAAAGTGAAAGTAAAAGTCACCCAGTCCTATGAGACTCTTGGTGACTCCATGGACTATACTTAGTCCATGGGATTCTCCAGACCAGAATGCTGGAGTGAGTAGCCTTTCCCTTCTCCAGGGGATCTTCCCAACCCAGGAACTGAACCCAGCTCTCCTGCATTGCAGGCGGATTCTTTACCAGCTGATCCACAAGGGAAGCCCAGTGTGCCACATATGCATATATAATTAAATAAATGTTAAGACATCAATAGGAATGTTACAGCATCTTAGTCTCAAAAACATTTATTACCTGATTCCTACATTAATGGCTAAATTCTCAAAAACAAGGGAAATTTTATATTCTGCTTCCTCTGGAGTGAGACAGAAAAATAAAATTCAAATGTACCAATGCTTATTTTCATTCCTGTCAAGGTTTTAAGTTTAGCATTAAGCAAACACTAGGCCTAAGCAGAATTCATTACCAAAACATCATAATTTATAATTTTCAATTAATTTCCCATTCTTAAAGTTTCATATTAACAAGGATAATCAAAAAAATGTGTAATCAGCAAGCTGATTCCAAAATCAAAAGGCAAGTCTTCAAGTCACAATACATAAATATCAAGTCTGTAAGAAACTGAAGCAAATTTATACAAACATAAATGTGTGTGTACATATAGACAGGTGTGTGTATATATATGTCTCTCTATATATAGACAAAGGGCTTCCCCGGGTGGCTCATTGATAAAGAATCTGCCTGCCAACCAGGAGATGTGGGCTTGATTTCTGGGTTAGGAAGATCCCCTGGAAAAGGAAATGGCAACCCATTCCACTATTCTTGCATGGAGAGATCCATGGACAGAGGAACCTGGTGGGCTACAGTCCATGGGATCACAAACGAGATGGACATCACTGAGCAACTAAACCACTACCAACACCATACATATAGACATAGACATACATAAACACAATACTTATTTATATATATTTTATATGTGTTTACTTGTATTTTCATTTATAACTATATAATACACTTTTATAGTGTCTCCTATGTATCAGAGCTTGTCACATTCCCTAACTTAATTCTTCTGAAAGCCCTTTGAGGTTAGCGTTAATTTGATAAATGAAGAAACTGAAACTGAAGATCTATCCTAAATTTTCAAAGATAGTTTTAGATTTACTCCAGATTAATCTCTGTTTTCACAAGAAGTAAAAGAAAGCCAAACATCCATCACGAGAAGAACAGATAAACAAAATGTGATATACACTTACAATGGACTATAGCTCTGCCATAAAAAGAATAAAATTCTGATACATGCTAAAAGATACACTTAGGTACATTTACTGAAATTAAAACACAACATGATAGCCTAGCTTTTCCTGGTTTCATACTCCTAGAAATGCTTAACTTCTCCTGTGCATACGTGTCACGTTGCTTCAGTCAGGTCCGGCTCTTTGGGTTCCTTTGTCCATGGGATTCTCCAGGCAAGAATACTAGAGTGGGTTGTCATTCTCCCCTCCAGGGGATCTTCCAGAACTAGGGAATGAACTCACATCTCTTATGTCTCCTGCTTTGGCAGGTGGGTTCTTTACCACTAACACCACCTGGGAAGCTCAGACCTCTCCTGCTGCTGCTGCTAAGTCGCGTCAGTCGTGTCCGACTCTGTGCAACCCCATAGATGGCCTCCTACCAGATGGCTCCCCTGTCCCTGGGATTCTCCAGGCAAGAACCCTGGAGTGGTTCATGTGAAAGTGAAGTCACTCAGTCGTGTCCGACTCTTAGCGACCTCATGGACTGCAGTCCACCAGGTTCCTCCATCCATGGGATTTTCGAGGCAAGAATACTGGAGTGGGGTGCCATTGCCTTCTCGGCAAACCTCTCCTGCTGCTGCCGCTGCTGCTGCTAAGTCGCTTCAGTCGTGTCTGACTCTGTGCGACCCCATAGACAGCAGCCCACCAGGCTACCCCGTCCCTGGGATTCTCCAGGCAAGAACACTGGAGGGGGTTGCCATTTCTTTCTCCAATGCATGACAGTGAAAAGTGAAAGTGAAATCGCTCAGTCGTGTCAGACTCTTAGCGACCCCATGAACTGCAGCCTACCAGGCTCCTCAGTCCATGGGACTTGCGAGGCAAGAGTACTGGAGTGAGGTGCCAAAGGACCCAAAAATGTATTTTAAAAAGGGCTGAGTATCTGCAACTCTGACTTAATAGAAGTAACAAAGTAGCAACCTAGAAATCATTAGGCAGGATATTTCATGGTCTCAAGGCCTCCACTTTAAAAGTAGTAATTTTTAAATAGCTGAATAACTAAACTTTTAAGACAGGTAAAATAACTTTATAGTGATGGGCTGTTTAAACCAATTGCAGCATGGCAATAATAACTCCTGGCTTAAACTTTTTTAAAGTTGAACACAAAATATTTTATGCCAAGTTATAATTATGTAACAGAGAGTTACGTAATATTTAGATTGAAGAATTTCTTTCTGTTCATTATCTAGCTGTTGAATTCATTGTTACACCCATACAGAAGAAAAAAACAAAATCAGTGTCTCATGCTAGGTCCTCTGTGAGCAGATATTTACCCATAAGGAAAAAAAAAGATGACAAAGTTCTAATCATCACTATTATTGCAGAGTTGTGCCCAAGTAAAACTACTTTTTGTTGATTATTATGACCATAAAGCATCTATCTCTATAAATAATTTATAAGTAAACGGACAATAATTCAATGGACATGAGTTTGAGCAAGCTCTAGGAAATAGTGAAGGAGAGGGAAGCCTGGTATGCTGCAGTCCCTGGGGTCACAGTCAGACACGGCTTAGCAACTGAACAACAATAGTTGTTTTAAAAACTGTAATTGTGCAAACCAAGTTTGAAGTCAATTTGTTTGGTTTCAGTCAGCCCTTTTTGAATGGACTGAAATGAAATGGGATGGAATGAAATGGCATTTGACTTTTTAATTTTATTTTTAATTGGAGGATAATTATTTTATAATATTGTGATGGTTTCTACCATACATTACCATGGAGCTTCAAGAGGGATGGAATGAAATGGAATGGGAAGAGAAGACAAGGTAAACAGAAGTTACTGCACTAGCAAGTCTTCTGTTCAAGAAACTTGTTCCGTGTGTCTGTGTGTGTGTGTTTGTGTGTGTGTGTGTGTGCGCGCGCATGCACACATGTACGTGTGTGTTACATGCTGGATTATGATGTGAAACGTACAGTATTCAGTATTCCACACTGAGAGTTGCAATACAAAGTGTTTGAAAGTGACTATTCTATAGGATTACACATGAATACAGGTTAGGGTTAAAGGAAATGAAATATTAAAAATAACTCCATAAAGAGAGGAGAAAAGGAGGGAAGGAAAGGAAACGAAGGAAGGAAGGAATTCTGTTGTCAAGAGGAGCGAAAACTGACACGATCAAAGGAACTTTTCTTGATTTATAGACTTCTGAAATCCAGTTTTTACTCTGAAATAAAAATTATCCTTCTATTAATTGCCGCATGAAGTTTCTATGTAGGCAATTACAATAGAACAGGAAGATATCCTTTGAAATAACTCTTCCTCTTTTTCACCCCCACTCTAGTTGACCTCTACCTTCACTACCTTACCTATCCATCAGACGGCACCTTTGGCTAAGTAACATTTTGCATGTAACTCTACATTCACCACCTATTATCTGCCACATGGAAGATGCTCAGAATCTGTAGAGGAAATACCTCCTCTACCTTCACAACCTTACCTATCCATCAGATGGCATTTTCAATAACTAACATGTTTGCATGTAACTCTACATTCATTTCCTTGGTAGTTCAGCTGATAAAGAATCCACCTGTAATGCAAGAGACCCTGGTTCAATTCCTGGATCAGGAAGTTCCCCTGGAGAAGGAATTAGGTTACCCACTCCAGTATTCTTGGACTTCCCTGGTGGTTCAGATGGTAAAGAATCCCCCTGGGTTTGATCCCTGGGTTGGGAAGATCCCCTGGAAGAAGGCATGGCAACCCACACCAGTATTCTTGCCTAGAGAATCTCCATGGACAGAGAAGCCTGGCGGGCTACAGTTCACGGGGTCAAAAAGAGTCGGACACAACTGAGCGACTAAGCACAGTGCCCAGCACTACACTCAGCACCTAATATCTAGTATATGAAAGATGCTCAAAATTTGCAGAGGAAACACCTGCCAAATTGCCTGAGAAACAATTGTTAGATTTCTGTCTTTCTGCTCCAAAAGGTTTTACTTATTTTTGTCTCCTGTTAAAAATGCAAATATTTGAGACGGGAACACTCTAAGATCCTGGGCCTCAGTTTAAAAGTGGAGATGAGCTGCTGCTGTGGATCTGGGGAGGTAACTTTTATATTACCAAAAAAAAGATGTGCAAGAAAGGTGTGTATCAAATTTTCAGATGGTGCAGAATGGGGATGAATGATTAATTTGACAGACAAAAATCTAGATTTGAAATAATCTCTACAAGACAAACATCAACACAATGAAACTTTAACAAAAGTACAGTTCTGAATTTAAATTCAGAAAAATGCAGCTGCTTGAGTATCTGACAGATTTGAGTTCAACTTCATATAATTTTCTGTGTCCAGGCCAATTCTGTTTTTATGCCTGGTGCCTGAGCTTAATTACTGTGTCCTTTTTTACTCTCAAAAGCATCCTAATTTAGATGATAAAGTATATGNAAATGCAGCTGCTTGAGTATCTGACAGATTTGAGTTCAACTTCATATAATTTTATGTGTCCAGGCCAATTCTGTTTTTATGCCTGGTGCCTGAGCTTAATTACTGTGTCCTTTTTTACTCTCAAAAGCATCCTAATTTAGATGATAAAGTATATGTTCACCACAAATATAATAAATGAATACCATGATATTGCGACTGGAAAGGTGATGGAGACATTTCAGGCTGATTCACAGAAGAATGGAGCTTCAACCAGAGAACTGGGGACACATTCAGAATATTAGACTCAATGATGCACACTCAGAATGCTGGGCTCAATTATAGCTGCAACATTTTAAGTGGCACCCTGACAAAATAGCCTATCTCCAAAGTTGGGCACACAGGGGGGCCAGTATAATACAGAGATCATGCTATTTGAAGAACAACAGCAAATTAATCACAGGCAAATTGGCTTTCACAATGGCGTTCAGGCAGAGGCAGATGAGAAATGCTGTCAAAGGTATCTTGTGTTAGGAAAAAGGCCCTTTCTATATACTACCTACTGCCTTCTGTGTTATGACGGGACCCATGGCAGAGATGACTGGCATGAAAGGTTATAGAGTTCATGTTTAGAATTTCCTGATAAAAAGCTCAGACAGCTCACCTGCCCCATCTGTGTTTATCACATCATGGACTGGTCTGGCATCTCACAATTACAAAGACCAAGAAATTGCAACCTTAGACCTTCTAAGTCTTTCACTATGAAATATCTGTCAGCAAAAGGTAAAATACTCAAAGTTAAAGCATTAACAAATATCCATTATTATTACTTCCAACTTTACATTCCAGATGAGCAAATACAGTTGTGTTGATTATACCTCAGTTTCAGAAGTATGCTTGCTGTGATATTTTGTCACTTAAGTTGCTTAATTTCATAAGATCCCTTCAGATGAAAAGAGGTGAACAGAGAATTGAAGTTTAAAGAATGAAAACTAAGAAACACCTTCTCTGCACAAAACACACACACACTCTAATAACAGCTAACAATAAATGGTCAGACACTATGCACCAAGCACTATGATAAGAGCTTCACATCAATTCTATCATACTCCAATAAAAATTTTAAAAAAAATTACAAGGACATACTGTATAAGCACATGGAATACCGTCAATATTATATAATAACTTTGTATGATGTATAATCTATAAAAATATCAAATTACTATATTGCACATCAGAAACTAATATTGTAAGTCAACTAAATTTCATTTTAATTAAAAAAAATAAAATAAATGTAAATACATCAAAAAAAGAAAAATGAGAGAAAGGTCCTACTCTCATTCCCATTTCACAGATGGTGAAAGTGGAGGTAGAAGGTTAGGTTTTGCCCAGGGTCACAGAATTAAACAAGTAGTGGAGCTAGGAGTCAAACCCTTATAACTGCCATCAGAGTCTGTGCTTTTATACACTAAAGGTGGAAAGGACACACAGAAACCAGCTATTTTGCATGTTGGGAAGTCAGGGCAGTAAGATACTGAAGAACTAGGAAATGGCAGAAAAGGAAAGACTTCCAGAAAGCAGGCTGGACATGAGAAGTTGGAAAATTAGAAGATGGAGTGACAGAGTAGCTTTGCAGGAGACAGGGCATTTGGCAATTTCTTGAAAAATTAAATATACACTGAATATATAATTCAGGAATCCTCGTTCCAAGGTATCTACTCAAGAAAATTAAAACACATGGTCCACACAAAGCCTCATACACAGATGTTTGTTGTTCAATTGCTGAGTCTTGTCCTACTCTTTGCAACCTCCGTGAAATGCAGCACATCAGACTTCCCTGTCCACAAGTGTTTATATCAGCATTATTCATAATAGCCAAAAACAAGAAAGGGAAACAACCCAACTTCAAATGTATTAGTATATCCACAGAATGGAATATTACGGAGTCAAAAAAAAAAAAAAGGGACTGAACTACTCATACACAAAACAGCATGGATAAATCTCAAAAATATACACAAAGTGGAAGAAAGTGTGAAAATGTTAGTTGCTCAGTCATGTCCAACTCTTTGCCACCCTCTGGACTGTAGCCTGCCAGGCTCCTCTGTCCATGGGATTTCCTAGACAAGAACACTGGAGTGGATTGCCATTCCCTTCCCCAGGAGATCTTCCTGACTCAGGGATCAAACCCAGATCTTTCACATTGCAGGCCGATTTTTTGCCATCTGAACTACCAGGGAAGCCCATGGAAGCCAGACACAAAAAAACTATACACCATAATGATGCCATTTATATGAAATTCTAGAAAAGGCCAAACTAGAGCATCCAAAACAGTTAGTGGTTCACCTAGCACTGGGCTGGGGACAAGGCTTGACTGCAAGGGGCAAAAGAATTTTTGAGTTGGGGGTAATGGAAATATGATCATGTGTTGGCTGCAAAACTGCATTTTCCAAAACTTATTGAACTAGGCACTTAAAATGAGTGTTATTATATGTAAGTTACTGTAAAATAAAACTGATAAAAAAAAATAAATCACTAGATTTATATATAGCCCTAAACTGGTTTCTTTTCAATGGTGTTTCTTTTCTTATCAGTAGTGTCCCATAAATAGTCTTAAGATAAAAGATAAAACTCTGAGGACATAATAAGGTGTTTTTTTTT
>SJYV01051512.1:547452-589920 GCA_006410875.1 Neotragus pygmaeus | reverse complement strand
AAAAAAAAAAAAAAAACCAAACTACCCAAAATAAGAGTCCAGGGTAAGTAACTCTCCTCCTGCCTCCACCTCCCTCCTCACGGCTGGCTCCTCGGTCTCCAACTCTTCAATCACCTGGAGCCATCTCTTCCACACCCTCTCTCCACTCCCGCCCTTCTCACTCTCCATCTCCCCCTTCTCATCTTCTCTATTCATTAACTAGACAGATTATAAAAGTATATTTTAAGTATTTAATATACACTAATGTCTCCTTTTCTCAGTTTTAAAAGATTTGCTAAACAAGAAAACTGAGAAGTAACCTACTATAATATGTAACAGATGATGATTGAACGTTAGTCTTTTCCTCTTTGTTTACTGTATGTTTTTGCTTGGCAATTGATCCTTACTTGATTAAGTTTGTGAGTATTAAGGTTTCCTAAGGAAGAAAAAAGGATTTCCCACCTTAAAACTAGCCTTTTCCCATAATACTGCCATAACAGCTCCCAAATGCCACTGTTAAAAGACATAAGTCCAGTAATACAAAGCCTCTTATTAGGAAAGAGAAGGTCCATGTCTTTATAGATTAGACACAGAAAGAGAAGCCCCAGGCAGAATGTGGCACCTGCTTCAGTAGCCAGACTATCTTACTGAGTTTCAGTGGCCACCAAAGTACTAATATTTCACCTGTTGCCCATCTGTCAAAGGTCTATGGCTTCTCCTTTTGAACCGGGCACATGGGAGGAAACAGGGATTTTCTTTATTCTCCTTAATCCAAAGGAAATAAGCCAGCATTTTCTTTTAAATTTTCTTATTAAATGCCAAGATAGATATAAAATGAAATATTTACAAGACATATGGCTTTTCAAACAAGTTATTGATCCTCTACAGACCACCTCTACCCACTATGACTGAAGTCAAGAAGTCAAACTTGAATGTTCTGGGCATAAGGACTTTCGTGGTGGTACAGTGTTTAAGACTCTGCACTTCAATGCGGGGAGCTCAAGTTTGATCCCTGGTAGGGAAGTTCCATTGCCCCACGATGCAGACAGAAAAAAAAGATAAAAATGTTCTGCACATCAGTGGCCATTCACACCATGAGAGCTGAAACAGTGTATTAATCACCTTCAGATTTCCAACATCTATCAAAGTATCTAACATACACATATATCACATCATCACCTTGTATGCTTTAAATGTACATAATTTTAGTTGTCAATCAACCTTCATAAATATGGGAAAATTAAAAAAAAACTTTTAAAAACATAAAAAGTCTTCATTAAATACTTTAAAAATAAATGAATGACACACACATAAAGTCTCACCTTTCAAGTAAAACACCCCTTCCCGGAAGTAGGTGATGGGTCCTATCCACTGTAAGAACTAATAGGCAAGAATTTCCTTCTCTTAGGAACAAGACTCTTTCAAAATTCTTTCAAAATTCTCTCACAGGAATAGACTTGTGCTGCACTTGGAAACAAATTCAAATAACTAGAGTTTTCCCTTTGTTTATGTAAATCAAACTACGGTAGCAAATCCAGGTATGCCCTAAAACATATTATTCATTTCATCAGGGCACAGCTGTTTTGCAAAGGAGCAGAGAGTAGTTTGTAACTGTCTGTCTTCCCTCAACAGCTGCTATTTAAATTGCAAGGTATCATTCTGTTATGAACTGTATCTTACCTAAGGAAATTACACAAGCTTTGCAAACACCATGCAAATCTAGACAAACTAAACATAAAATTACTAATTCTATGAGCTGACACACACAAACCACCTAATGAAAGGTGAGAACGATGCCATCAAAGACTAAAGAGTAATTAGAGGTGGTGGAACCGGACTAACAGAGGGACAAGACACTGAGTAGCAGCTGTGGGCAAAGCCAGGAACGAGGCATGTGATGGCCACATAAGCTTTTCTAGAGCTTCAATGACTTGTGCTGACTCCTCCACTGAGCCCAAACAAAGTCTGAACTAAAGTCACAGCAATGTGGAGGTCACCAGAATCAAACATGAGTGTACTGGAATAACAGAGGTGAAAATTAAAATAATTCTCAACAGACTTGGGCTTGTGAAGGGAAAAAGGAGGGGAGGGAAGGAATGGGAATTTGGGGTTAGTGGATGCAAACACAATATACAGAATGGATAAACAACAAGGTCCTACTGTAAAGACAGAGAACTATATTCAGTATCACAATGGAAAAGAATATGAAAAAAAATCCATGCATATGTATGACTGAATCACTTTGCTATAGAGCAGAAATTAACACAACACTGTAGATCAATTGTATTTCAATTTATATATATATATATAAAACAAAAGCAGAAGATATTAAGAAAAGGTGGCAAGAATACACAGAAGAACTATATAAAAAAGATCCTCATGATCCAAATAACCACGATGGTGTGATCACTCACCTGGAACCAGATATCCTGGAGTGCAAAGTCAAGTGGGCCTTATGAAGCATCACTATGAACAAAGCTAGTGGAGGTGATGGAATTCCAGGTGAGCTATTTCAAGTCCTAAAAGATGATGCTGTGAAAGTGCTACACTCAAAATGCCAGCAAATTTGGAAAACTCAGCAGTGGCCACAGGACTGGAAAAGGTCAGTTTTCATTCCAATACCAAAGAAAGGCAATGCTAAAGGATGTTCAAAATACCACACAACTGCATTCATCTCACACACCAACAAAGTAATGCTCAAAATTCTCCAAGCCAGGCTTCAACAGTACATGAACCATGAACTTCCAAATGTTCAAGCTGGATTTAGAAAAGGCAGAGGAAACAGAGATCAAATTACCAACATCTGTTGGATCATAGAAAAAGCAAGAGAGTTCCAGAAAAGCACCTATTTCTGCTTTATTGACTACACCAAAGCCTTTGACTGTGCCGATCACGACAAACTGGAAAATTCTCCAAGAGATGTGAATACCAGACCACCTTACCTGCCTCCTGAGAACTCTTTATGCAGATCAAGAAGCAACAGTTAGAACTGGACATTGAACAATGGACTGGTTCCAAATTGGGAAAAGAGTACATCAAGGCTGTATATGGTCACCCTGCTTATTTAACTTATATGCAGAGTACATCATGCAAAATGCTGGGCTATAGGAAGCACAAGCTGGAATCAAGATTACCAGGAGAAATATCAATAATCTCAGATAAGCAATGACACCACTCTTATGGCAGAAAGCAAAGAGGAACTGAAAAAACTATTAATGAAAGCAAAAGAGGAAAGTGAAAAGGCTGGCTTAAAATTCAACATTCAGAAAACTAAGATCATGGCATCTGGTCCAATCACTTCATGGCAAATCGACGGAGAAACAATGGAAACAGTGTCAGACTTTATTTTCAGGGGCTCCAAAATCATTGCAGATGGTGATGGCAGCCATGAAATTAAAAGATGCTTGCTGTTTGGAAGAAAAGCTATGACTAACCTAGACAGCATATTAAAAAACAGAGACATTACTTTACCGACAAAGGTCCATCTAGTCAAAGCTATGGTTTTTCCAGTAGGCATGTATGGATGTGAGAGTTGGACCATAAAGAAAGCTGAGTGCTAAAGAATTGATGCTTTTGAACTGTGGTGTTGGAGAAGACTCTTGGGAGTCCTTTGGACTGCAAGGAGATTCAAACCAGCTGATTCTAAAGGAAATCAGTCTTGAATATTCATTGGAAGGACTGATGCTGAAGCTGAAGCTCCCATACTTTGGCCACCTGATGCGAAGAACTGACTTCTTAGAAAAGACCTTGCTGCTGGGAAAGATTGAAGGTGGGAGAAGAAGGGAAGGACAGAGAATGAGATGTTTGGATGGCATCAGTGACTCAGTGGCCATGAGTTTGAGCAAGCTCCAGGAGTTGGTGATGGACAGGGAAGTCTGGCATGCTGCAGTCCACAGGGTCACAAACAGTTGGACTCGACTGAGCGACTGAAGTGAGTATACATATATATAAATCAATTTCCAGCATTTCAAAGAAAAGGGGAAAGAAAGAAGAAATTTTATATAAGATGTAGAAATTTAACTATATCTTCCATCTATATCTCTAATTCCTTGTATTAATAATAAAGGGAATGGGTGGGGATTAGGAAGAAAAAACAACCCTTAGTGATCCACCTTGAGCTAGTAACTGTGCTTGTAAATTTACACAAATTGTGTAATTTTCAAAGAACCCCAGGACATCAATATCACCGTCATCTTACAGCGTGTACACTGAGACAGAGTGGGATGAAGTAACCCCTCAAAGTCACGCTGCTAGTAAGCAGCCAGGACAGGGTCTAAACCTCCGTCAGTCTGGCTCCATTACACCCAGCGCAGGACAAGAAGCTCCCAGTAAGACAACCAAGAATCGCAGGCCAGCTCTGTGGTTCCAGGAGAGAAATACGCCCCAATGCCTAAGAAATTTACTAACAAATCAACATCTCTCCTATCACATAGAATGGACTGGTTATGCGTCATTCTTTGGAGAACTGAGAGAGCAGGCCCTCACATTATTGGCCATGCTCTGTCGTTAAAGGACTAATTCTGACAAGAAGGGCTAGGATGGAGCATCTGCTGGTTCCTGGTAAAAGTGGGAAAACATGTTCTCAGACCTAGCAATGCCACTCCCAGGAAATACCCTAGCAAGAACGTGTCGCGGGCCTTCAGTGAACCAGTGGAGCCAACAGACGCTTTCTCAGAATAATGTTTTATTAGCTCCGTTTGTAGGAGAAGGCAATGGCAACCCACTCCAGTACTCTTGCCTGGAAAATCCCATGGATGGAGGAGCCCGGTAGGCTGCAGTCCACGGGGTCGCACAGGGTTGGACACGACTGAAGCGACTTAGCAGCAGCAGCAGCAGCTCCGTTTGTAATTAAAAGCAATCAACTAATAAGAAATAGTGAAACATAAAAAAAAGCGAATGAAAACAGGATGCAATTTTTTCCATCCAATTTCATGGACCCAGAAAACAATGAGATTTGTATATTTAATTTAGAAATACATACATATAGTGTAAATGATAAAACTAAAGAAAGGGGTTGGTTAACACAAAAGTCAGGACAGTAGTTATCTCTGTGGGGGAAGAAGTGGCAGGATATGAGTAAGTGGCACACAGGGGGCTTTCGAGGTGCTTGCACGTTCTAGTTTTATGCTGACTGATCAGCGTTCATGTTGCTGTTGTTTTAACAGTACTATTAGTGGTGGGCTGGGGGGCGGGGGGGTTCTTTTCCACTTCCATTGTTTCTTTCCAGTGATGGGACTTGAAGAGTGAAACTGTGACGTATCTCACCCTTTGGCTTCCTCCCACTAAGGAAATAAAGGGGCTTACCTGAATGCCTGAATGCTGCTTGTGACTGGGTAAAGACTTGTACTTGACTATTAATAGATTCACAATCAGCATACCCACTTGGTCAAAATGCTTCAAGTCAAATCTTCAAACCTAGCCTTTAGCTTATAAAAGGTGAAATTTTGGTATCCATCTTCCCCACCAACTTCCCAATTTGTCCTTAGTGAAAAAGAAAAGGGCTACTTCAAGAATTACTATGAAGCTACAGTAATCAAGACAACATGCCAAGAACGAAAGAACAGAAAAACATGGAATATAATAGAGTCCAGAAGTAGACTCCCATAATTATAGCCAACAGATCTTTGACAAAGGAGCAAAAGCAACAAAATGGAGAAAGATGAGCTTTTCAACAAATGATGCTGGAACAACTGGATAGCAACATGAAAAAAAAAAAAAAATTGAAGACCTTACATTTTTCACAAAAATTAACTCAAAATGGATCACAGACCTAGATGTAAAATGTGAAACTATAAAACTCCTAGAAGATAACACAGGTGAAAACTGAGATGACCTTGGATATGGTGATGACTTTTTAGATACAGTAGCAAAGGCTCAATCCATGAAAGAAATAATTGGTAAGCTAGACTCTGGCAAAATTAAAAAATTCTACTCTGCAAAAGACACTGTCTAGAGAATATGATAAGCTACAGATGGAGAGAAAATATTTGTAAAAAACTTACCTGACAAAGGATTGCTACCAAAAATATACAATAAACTCTTAAAATACAATGATAAGAAAACCAATGACCCAATTAAAATCTGAGCAAAAAAATCTAAGCAGATACTTCACCAAAGAAGACATAGAGATGGCATAGAAACAATTGAAAAGATGCTCAACATCATTTATCATTAAGGAATTGCAAATTAAAATAATGAGTTGTAACTACACACCAGTGAGAATGCCCCAAACCCAAAAGACTAAGACCATCAAATATTGGCAAGAATTCTCAATCATTACTGGTGAGAATGCAGAATAGTACATCAACTTTGAAAAGCTATTTCTTATAAAACTAAATATAATCTTAACATCCGATCCAGCAAGCTTCTTGGTGTTTATCCAAATGAGCTTATGTCTACACAAAGCTGCACTCAGATGTTTATAGCAGCTTTATTCCTAATATGCAAAATTTGGAAGCAACCAAGATGTCCTTCAGTAGGTCAATGGATAAATTCACTGTGGGAATCCAGATGACAGAATATACTAATATTCTAAAGAGAAATGAGCTATCAAAGTCATGAAAAGACAAGGAGGAACCATAAATGCATAGACTTAAGTAAAAGAAGCCAGTTTGAAAAGGCTACATGCTATATGATCCCAAATGTGTGACGTCCTGGAAAAAGCAAAACCAAGGCAAAATTGGCTCAGAAGTTAAAGCGTCTACCTGGAATGCGGGAGACCGAGGTTCGATCCCTAGGTCGGGAAGATCCCCTGGAGAAGGAAATGGCAACCCACTCCAGTACTCTTGCCTGGAGAATCCCATGGAAGGAGGACCCTTGTAGGCTACAGTCCATGGGGTTGCAAAGAGTCGGACACGACTGAGCGACTTCACTTCAAGGCAAAAAGTGAAAGGATTTAGAGATTAGAATGGGAGAAGGTATTTGTGAAACAAATATCTGACAAGGGATTAATATCCAAAATATATAAAGAATTCACAAAACTCAACAGCAAAATAAGAAACAACCCAATTTTAAAATGGACAAGATTTTGCACCAATAACAAAGGGAAGAAAAACAAAATTTAAAAAAAGTGGGACTACATCAAACGAAAAAGTTTCTGCACAAAAAAAAAAAAGTTTCTGCACAACAAAGGAAACTATCAACAAAATGAAAATGCAACCCTTTAAATGGGAGAAAATATTTGCAAATCATATATCTGATAAGGAGCTAATATTCAAAACCTATAAAGAAGTCATACAGTTCAACAGCAAAAACCCAAAAATCTGATTAAAAACTAGACAGACATGAATAAGACATTTTTCCAAAGAAGATATACAGATGGCCAACAGGTACATGAGAAAGTACTCAACATCATTAATCATCAGGGAAACGCAAATATAAAACACAATGAGGCATCACCTCACAGCTGTTAGAACGGCTATCACCAAAAAGATAAGAGATAACAGAGTTGGTGAGGATGTAGAGAAAAGGGAATCTTTATGCATTATTGGTGGAATGTAAATTGGTGTGGCAACTATGAAAAACTGGAGATTAAACTACTATATACATAGTCCAGCAATCCCATGTTTAGACCTTAAGGAAATGAAATCACTATCTCAAAGAATATATGCACTCTCAAGTTCACTGCGTTATTATTTATAATAGCTAAAACATGGAAACACTCTAAGTGCCCATCAACAGATGAATGGAAAAAGGAAATAAAGTACATACCATATATAATGGAATATTATTGGAATGAAATATGAATGCAATATATTCAATGGGAGGTTGAATATTATTCAGCCATAAATGAGTAATATTCAATAAGGAATATTATTCAGCCACAAAGAAGGAAAAGTTTTGCCATTTCTGACAGCATGGATGGAATTTGAGGGCATTATGCTAAGTGAAATGAGTCAGGCAAAGAAAGACAAATCCTGGATGACAGCATTTATAAGAGGAATCAAAAAAAAAAAGAAAAAAAAACAAACTCACAGAAACAGAAGAGATTAATGGTTGCCAGAGGTGGGGGGTGGGGGAAGGGTGTGGGGTGATGAGGCAGGGTAGTGGATGGGGATGTGAAGGTGGTCCAAAGGCACAGACTTCTAGTTAAAAGATAAATAAGTTCAGGGGAGTTCAGCAGAGTGNAAAAAAAAGAAAAAAAAACAAACTCACAGAAACAGAACAGATTAATGGTTGCCAGAGGTGGGGGGTGGGGGAAGGGTGTGGGGTGATGAGGCAGGGTAGTGGATGGGGATGTGAAGGTGGTCCAAAGGCACAGACTTCTAGTTAAAAGATAAATAAGTTCAGGGGAGTTCAGCAGAGTGACTAAACACTGTTACAATATTAACAATATAGTTAACAGTACTGTATTGTATATTTTTAAGTTGCTAAAAGAGTAATGGCACCCCACTGCAGTACTCTTGCCTGGAGAATCCCATGGATGGAGGAGCCTGGTGGGCTGCAGTCCATGGGGTTGCTAAGAGTCGGACATGACTGAGCGACTTCCCTTTCACTTTTCACTTTCATGCACTGGAGAAGGAAATGGCAACCCACTCCAGTGTTCTTGCCTGGAGAATCCCAGGGATGGGGGAGCCTGGTAGGCTGCAGTCCATGGGGTTGCTAAGAGTCGGACACGACTGAGCGACTTCACCTTCACTTTTCACTTGCATGAATTGGAGAAGGAAATGGCAACCCACTCCAGTGTTCTTGCCTGGAGAATCCCAGGGATGGGGGAGCTTGATGGGCTGCCATCTATGCGGTCGCACAGAGTTGGACACGACTGAAGTGACGCAGCAGCAAAAGAGTAAATCTTTAAGTTCTCATCACAAGAAAAAAACGAAGTGAAGTGATGGATGTTAACTAAACTTATTGTAGCAGTTGTTTCACAATGTATACATATATCAAATCATTATGTTGTATATCTTAAACTAATACAATATTTTATGTCAATTATAACAAAAAAACTGGCAAAAAAGGGCTCAGGCGCTGACAAGGTTTAGTTGAGAGGGTGGAATGAATGGGGGAACGCGCATATGCAGTGGCCCAACTCTACGTGATACTGTAATGGAAGATACATATCTTTATGAATTTGTCAACCTCCACTGAATGTACACCACCGAGAGTGAACCTTAGTGCCAACAACAGACTTTCAGTGAAATGATATGTCATTGTAAGTTATCGATTATAACAAATGTCCTACTCTGGTGGGGGATGTTGACCTGGGAAATCTCTGTACTTTGCCATCAATTTTGCTGTGAAGCTAAGACTTCTCTTAAAAATAATGTCTAATGAAAAAAAGAGCAATGTTAGTTTGAGGCTCTACCCAGTTGGAGAAGGAAATGGCAACCCACCCTGGTATTGCTGCCTGGAGAATCTCATGAACACAGGAGCTTGGCAGGCTACAGTCTATGGGGTTGCAAGAGTCGGACATGACCGAGCGACTAGGCGCACGCATGCTACCCAGTTAATTCTATTTCAGCAGATCTAATACTGGCAGTTTTCATCTTTCCTCTTCCCTTTCTCCTCTTCATCAAGTGATATTTAACATGTAACAGTGACCTTCCCCTCTCCCCTCTCTTTCTTATTCCTCAGGCTTTTTATTTCTTTTCCAATAATCCTGACATCTATAGGCCCTTCCACTAGAAAGCAGAAGGGTTGATAATGGACTCTGAATCGTGAATTGTTGACACTTTGAACAAAGTACAATCTGCACCAAATAGTAACTCCCAATGTTCTAGGATGACAAGAAGTTGTATGCTGCTCTTATTTGTTCATAATACTGACATTTTTAAAGAAAAATATTTCAAAACGTAAAGGAACATATTCTCTTTGAATCCTTATTAATAAATAAAATGTTACACAGCAACAATAGAGGTAGGCACATGGTTTTGTTCTGTTTTAATCTTTCTTAATTATGAACTACTTCCAATATACAGAAAAGCAAAGTCTAACAAAAAATAAAATTTCCCAGGCTCATTTGTTAGACATTTAGTGAGTATGTAGTATGTGCCAAGCACTATGCTATTTTCTGGGAATGAAAAAATAAACAAGAGGGTTATACTTTGTAGAATTTTTACTTCCAGAGTGGAAAGGTATACCTAAGAACACGTAGCAAAGGTGAACTACTTTTAATGGCATCAATATTTCATGGTTCACTTACTCTTAAATTGTTAGATATTTTGATTGTTTCTCTGTTTTTAGCTATTTTGAGGAAGACAGCTTTAAAATAAACAAAACAAAACAAAGTTCTGCAAGTTCTTTGTCCACTTTCTAGCTATGCTAAGACTCAACTAGAACAAAGGCTTTGATAAGATTATCAGGCTCTTCCACCTAGATCTGTTATCAGATAGAATGGTAAGGAAAAGTCTAACTGAGATAAACTGGAACATTTCATTGTCCAAGAAACATAAGTAACACCCTAGAATTTTGTGTGAAAATCCAACAAAATAGTATTTTCCATGTTACATACAACAGGACGGGGCTTCCGAGGTGACTCATTGATAAAGAATCTGCCTGCCAATGCAGGAGACGCTAGAAACGCAGGTTCAATCCCTGGGTCGGGAAGATCCCCTGGAGTAGGAAATGGCAACCCACTCCAGTATCCTTGCCTGAGAAATCCCATGGACAGAGGGGCCTGGAGGACTATGGGCCATGGGGTCACAAAGAGCTGGACATGACTTAACGACTAAACAACAACAAAAACGACAAAACAACCAAAGATACCTTCATCTGCCTTGAGGTTGCCCATCCTATTTTGACTCATCATCCTATGTTAATTATATACTTTATGAGCTAATAATAGGTTTTATGAGCCACTGATCACTGAACTTGCATGCTCATAAGTAGGCAGAGACAGAACCTTATTATTTAACATTTAAGATCAGAATTCTTTGCTTGCCGGGTACTTTATATTTCCCTCTCTCAGCCAAAGCCTTGTAGAGTAGCCTTGGTTTATCAGACAGCTCTCTAGACAGTCTGTGCTAATTTATAATTTCTCCTTGAGTGTAAGAGTGCCTATTTCCACATAGCCTCTCTTTTTTAAGAGGGGGAAGTTCATAACCTCTAAAGCTTACAATTTTCACATATTTTGGCTGACTGGACAACAATAATAGTACCCCAAGTTGGTACAACTTATGAGTTTTAACATTTTATCACATGTTGACTACATGACCTTTTGATTTTCATAAGCCTGATTAATATATAATTTATATTCCACTAAGTTCATACTTTAAGGTACAATTCAATTGTTTTTAAAATATTCAGAGAACTGTACAAATATCACTATATATTAACTTTAGAACAATTCATCACCTCAAAAAGAAATCTTGTACTCAGCACCCACTCCCTTACATCCCCTTCCTTCGTGTGTGTGTGTGTGTGTGTGTGTGTGTGTGTGTGTGTGTGTGTGTTAGTCACTCAGTCACGTCTGACTCTTTGCAACCCCAAGGACTATAGCCCGCCAGGGTCCTCAGTCCACAAGATTCTCCAGGCAAGCATACTGAAGAGGGTTGTCATTCCCTCTTTCATCTCTATGTATCACTAATCTACTTTGTGTTACTCTGGACATTTCACATAAATAGTATCATATAATATGGAGTCTTTTGTAACTTAGCATAATGGTTTCAAGGTTCATCCATGTCATGTATCAGTACATCCTTACTTTTTATGGGTAAATAATGTTCCCTTGTGGGGATATACCATGTTTTGTTTATCCATGTATCAGCTGATGAACATTTGAGACTTTTTTCACTTTGGGCTATTATAAATAATCCTGCTATGAACATCTGTATGCAAGTTTTAGTGTGGATTATGTTTCATCTAATTTAGGCATATATCTAGAGATGATTTCCTAGGTCAAATGATAACTTTATCTTTTTGAGGAACTCCCGGATTGTTCTCTAAAATTATGCATCATTTTACATTCCCACCAACAGTGTATAAGGTTCTAATATTTCACATCCTCACCAACACTTGTTATTGTCAATCTTTTTCTTAGTACAGCCATAATACATGTGTGAAGTAATAGTCACTGTGGATTTTATTTATATTTCCCCAATGAGTACTGATATTTAACATATTTTAACGTGCTTAATTGACCATTTTTATCTTTTTTGAGAAATACATGTTCAGATCTTTTGCCCATTTTTCAATTACATAATTTGTCTTTTTATTATTGAGTTATAGGAGCTCTTCATACATTTGAGATATGAGCCCTTTATCAAATATATGTTTTGCAAATATTTTCTCCCAGATCATGGGTTATCTTTACACTTTCTTGATGCTGTACTTTGAAGCATAAAAGCTTTAATTTTGATGAAGTCCAGTCTATTTTTTCATCACTTGTGCCTCTGATGTCATATCTAAGAAATCACTGCATAACCTAACATCACAAGAGTTATTTCTATGTTTGTTTTTAATAATCTCAATAGTTTTCACTCTTACATTTATGTCTATAATCTTCTTTGAGCTAATTTTTGTATATGGTCTTCTCACTTTTAAATGTCCAAAAATTTCCCCTACTAAAGAGAGGAGAAAAGAAAAAAAGCGAAGCACTAAAGGACTATCTATGTTCTACAGCTAGAAAAACCACTAAAAATTTAGCAAGTAGAATATATGTGTGTATGATATATATATTTAATTATTATTATTTTTCCTCCTAATATAGGCCTAGTTTTTATATCTTCTAAATGGCAAAGGGCAAGCAAAGCTACAGATAAACTAGTATTTCTTTATTTTCTTCTACTCACTGCTGCAAGCTTTCTTGTCCTTTTCTTGACACTTCTGCAGCAGCCAGGCCTCCTTCTCAGCCCAGATTCTGGTAGAGATCGTCACAAGGAGCAGTAGGTATTACAGGACAAGTTAAAATGACTTCCTGAGTTTGTGTCTTCCTTCTGATAAGGGCAGTATTGGCTGCCAGTACTCCCTGCTCTGCCTGGAATTCCCTCTTTCTCTGCCTCCTCCAGACATTCAAGTCAGCTTCACACAAGCAGTAAAGAAATTAAAAAATTCTGAGCCTAGGACAGAAAAATATCTCAATCTGAAACAACTCAACATTTTTTCTAGTGGCTTAAAATAAGTGTGCGTGTATGTAAAAACACACTTGACTTTTCTCTTAATATAAAACTGATATATGATCAAAATACTTTGGAAAAATCTAAAGAATACAAAGAAAAAATAAAGTCCTAACTTTTTTCATGCCCCAAGGTTAACCATATTTATTATTTTGATGTATGCTCTTAGTAAGGCAAACAAATACAGTTACCAAAATATACAACTATACATGCATATGTATTTTAGATAACTGAAAATGTATTATATTTACAATGTTAACTAGAGCTCTTTTCACACTTCACATTATCTCTTTCTTCCAGTTTTACTGAGACAAAATTAGCATATAGCACTGTATAAGTTTACAGTGTACATCATAAAGATTTGACTTACATACATTATTAAATGATTATCACAATAGGGTTGGTGAACATTCATCACCTCATGTAGATACAACATTAAAGAACAGGGAAAAAATTATTTTTTTCTTCATGATGAGAACTCTTAGAACTCTTAAATCCTAGGTGTTAATCATAATTAATAGCAGTGTTAATTATATTTGTCATGTTGTATAGTACACCCCTAGTGCTTATTTATCTTATAACTGGAAGTTTGTACCTTTTGATTGCCTTCCTCCAATTCACCATCTCCTCCCCACCCCGCACTTCTTCTAACTATAAATTTATTATCTTTTTCTATGAGTCTGTTTGTTTGCTTTTGAGGTATATAATTAACCTACAACAATATGTTAGTTCTTACTGTACAACACAGTGATTTGATATTTCTATACATTTCAAAATGCTCACCACTGTAAGTCTAGTTACAGTCTGTCACCATACAAAGATACTACACATTACTGACTCTATTTCCTACCCTGTACATTTCATACCCGCAACTCAATTATTTTGCAAATGAAAGTTTGTACTGCTTCATCTCCCTCATCCATTTCTTTCTTCCCCATGCCCCCCTCCCTCTCTGACAACCACGTTTGTTCTCCGTATCTGTGACTCAGTTTCCATTTTGCTATGCTTGCTATTTGTTTTGTTTTTTAGATTCCACATATAAGTGAAATATTACAGTATTTGTCTTTGTCTGACTTATTTCACCTAGAAAAATCCCTCTAGGTCTATCTCTGTTATTGCAAATGGTAAGATTTCAATTATTTATTATGGCTGAGTAATATTCCATTGTATATATAAATACTGTATATATACATTTGTAAGCTATAGTGGCTTTTTATATTTGTAAACCCTGGTGCCTCAGAGGTTAAAACGTCTGCCTGCAATGCAGGAGACCTGGGCTCAATCCCTGGGTCATGAAGACCCCTTGGAGAAGGAAATGGCAACCCACACCAGTATTGTTGCCTGGAGAATCCCATGGACAGAGGAGCCTGGTGGGCTACAGTCCACGGGGTCACAAAGAGTCAGACACGACTGAGCGACTTCACTCACTTACTCACTCATGCAACCCTTTGTTCTTCATAGCATTATTTACAGTAGCCACCTGAGTGTTCACCAATAGATGAATGGATAGAGAAGATGCATACACACACACACACACACACACACACACACACATATACACATATATATGGGTGTGTGCTATGTGTATTGTCACTTCAGTCATGTCTGACTCTGCAACCCCACAGACTGTAGCCCTCCAGGTTCCTCTGTCCATGGGATTTCCCAGGCAAGAATACTGGAGTGGGTTCCCATGTCCTCCTCCAGGGATCAAACTCATGTCTCTTACATTTCCTGCATGGGCAGGCAGGTTCTTTACCACTACTGCCACCTGGGAAGCCCATATATATGGATATATATATCCATTTCATATTTTGTAGTTATTAAACTTTACTTGAAAATATTAAATATCCAGTAAGGACAAATCACAATATCTATATCTTCTTTCTCCTTGTGTATATTTGTTTCCTTCATTATAAAAAAATACTATGATAAACACTGCATCTCATGTTTTTCAAACTTTTATGTGATTCCACAGTCTTTATATTTGCCAATTCATTCATTCATAAATATTTGTCAAAGGTCCATCCTGCTGTAGGCACAGTGCTGAACTCAAAAAATTCACGGGAAATAACTATCTACCTTGTCCCTTCATTTTGTCCTGTCTCCTTAGGTATACCTGCTGGTCTGACTTCTAATTACTCTCCCTGACCAGAGTTCTCACCTGTTTCCTGCCTATCCACTGCTTTTAACACATGCTTTTTCCTATAGCTCAGTTAAGCTGATCCCTAACTCTTGCTACTCGATTGTTTCTCTAGTAAATTGTTCTCAAATTTTTTGGTATCAAGACCTCTTCACAAGCTTATAAATTATTGAAAACCTCTAAGAGACTTTATGGGCAGTTTCTATCAATGTTTACTATACAACAGATTAAAATTAGAAATCTGCAACACAATAAAACACAAGCATACGTTCCATTAGCAAACAGAGAAATGACAGCATCACACTTCACGGGGCCTCTAAAAACTCCACTGTCCAGTCAACAAAGAACGAGAGTGGAAAAGACAAACAATACCTGAGTGTCGCTATGAAAATACTTTGATCTTGAAGACCCTCTCAAAAGGGTCTTGAGGACCCCCAAGCTAGAGAACTACATCTAGGTCTTTGTCCTACACGTAATTCATACTTTGCATTTACCATCTCTTATGGCCTGTGGTGGGCTTTCCTCAGCTGATAAAGAATCTGCCTGTAATACAGGAGACCCTGTTCAATTCCTGGGTCGCAAAGATCCCCTGGAGAAGGGATAGGCTACCCACTCCAGTATGCTTGCCTGGAGAATCTCATGCACCGAGGAGCCTGGCGGGCTACAGTCCATGGTGTCGCAAAGAGTCAGACGTGACTGAGCAACTAGGCATAGCACAGCATGGCCTCTGGCAACCAGCGCTGGGCTGTCTTCAGCTTGCTTGGTTGCTATACACCATCATAGCATGGCTCAGAGAACACAGCAACAAAGGCTCCTGACTGCCTGTTTTCTCTGAAGAAAGTGACCGCAAGTCCAAAAGGTTTTATGCAACTAAGTTGCCATTTCAAGGCTATTTTTGTTCTAGGCTATTTAAGGGATGAAACCTTGAATTCCAGGCTGTTTGATATTTTATTTAGGAGGGCAAGGAAGAAACAGAAAGAATATCACAAAAAGCCTCTAGAACATGCTACCCATCTTTGTGTTAGGTGAAAGTAGGGAACTTGTTTGCTCTCTGGGCTTGCCTATATGGAAGCCAACTAGTGAAGATACCTGCCTTTAGTTTTATTAACAATGCTAGCCAAATATATATTTTTTAAAAAACAAGGGTTGACAAAAAAATAGGAATCAAAGAACATCCAATTATTGCTTTAAGTCAAAATATCAGTTACACTCAATCAGCTGCTCTTTCTTTTTTTATACATTTGCCCACTGGAGGGACACACTGTTTTTTTCTTAACATAACATTTTGAGTATTTGATTTTTTTTTTCTTTCTTTTATGTGGTAACATCACAAAACCTAATGCAGGAGAGACCTGGGTTTGATCCCTGAGTTGGGGAAGATCCCTTGGAGACAGAAATGGCAACCAACTCCAGTATTCTTGCCTGGAGAATTCCATGGACAGAGGACCCTGGCAGGTTACAGTTCCATGGGGTCACAAACAGTAGGACACAACTGAGTTTCACTTTTCACAAAACCTAACTCCCAAGCTAACTACATAATTAACTTTGTTTTAACTCTTTTTACCTTCCATTATTTATCAACATGGAGGTTTTAATTATGCACATACAATCAAAGTACAAGTTGAATAACCATGAAGCTTTCTAGAATAATCAAATCACAGCTGGACTTGCGCTTCATGCAGTACATCTAAATGGAACCAAACGGACAAAGCCCAAGGACCTATTTCTCATGAGAGCTGAAGCTTCTGTCGTTTAGAAATTACTAGCTTAAAAATCATTTTTAGCCTACCTATCACCCGACTACAGTACTGTTGCCTGGAAAATTCTATGGATGGAGGAGCCTGGTAGGCTGTAGTCCATGGGGTTGCTAGGAGTCGGATATGACTGAGCGACTTCACTTTCACGCATTGGAGAAGGAAATGGCAACCCACTCCAGTGTTCTTGCCTGGAGAATCCCAGGGACGGGGGAGCCTAGTGGGCTGCCCTCTATGGGGTCGCACAGAGTCAGACACGACTGAAGCGACTTAGCAGCAACAGCAGCAGCAGACCTATGATTGAAGAATTGATGCTTTTGAACTGTGGTGTTAGAGAAGACTCTTGAGAGTCCCTTAGACTGCAAGGAGATCCAACCAATCCATTCTGAAGATCAGCCCTGGGATTTCTTTGGAAGGAATGATGCTAAAGCTGAAACTCCAGTACTTTGGCCACCTCATGCGAAGAGTTGACTCCTTGGAAAAGACTCTGATTCTGGGAGGGATTGGGGGCAGGAGGAGAAGGGGACAACCGAGGATGAGATGGCTGGATGGCATCACAGACTCGATGGACGTGAGTCTGAGTGAACTCCGGGAGTTGGTGATGGACAGGGAGGCGTGGTGTGCTGCGATTCATGGGGTCGCAAAGAGTCGGACACAACTGAGCGACTGAACAGAACTGACACCTATGATTTCAAGATAGAACACTTTATGGATGTGCTTATTATCTTCTGGTTTTTCATGGACCTTGAGAGACTCTAGAATTTTAATTTTAACCGGCTCTAAGTCATCCAGTGGAACAGTCACAAACATGCACACCTGCAAACACACGCACACACACACACACATACACACACACACACCACCACCACCATCACCAAAATCACAGTATAGCAAAACATTAGAGAAGAAGCAAGACTCCGTGAACTCCTAGGGACCTATCACTTTCACTTTCACAGGGCATAAATCTCTTTTTGCAGGGGCCTCAGCTAACAAACTGGTAAAGAATCTGCCAGCAAAGCAGGACACCCCAGTTCAATTCCTGGGTCAGAAAGATCCCCTGGAGAAGTGACAGGCTACCCACTCCAGTATTCTTGGGCTTCCCTGGTGGTTCAGTCGGTAAAGAATCGGGCTGCAATGAGAAAGACCTGGGTTTGATTGCTTGGTTGGGAAGATCCCCTGGAGGAGGGCATGGCAACCCACTCCAGTATTCTTGCCTGGAGAATCCCCATGGACAGAAGCCTGGTGAGCTACCGTCCATGGGGTTGCAAAGAGTCGCACATGACTGAGCGACTAAGCCCAGCACACAGCCACTAACAAAAGACGACAAGGCTTGAGAAGAACAAGGTGAGAGGGTGGCGAACCACCAGTTGAGGCTGGCGAACCACCAGTTGAGGCTGGATCTCTACTCTGAGGGCTGCTTTGTTCAGTCTTTACCTCTTATTCTTCAAAAGGCAATGTTTCCAAACTACTTCCAAGCATTTGTAAAACAAACACTGCCACCCGCCCGCAGTTTGCTTTATTCTGAAATTGCTGTATTTACCTTGAAAACCACAAAATGTAAACAAGGGCACCTGATCAGAGAAGATCTTTAAACTGCTTATTCACTAAATCAACACCTGGGAAGAAAGGCAGTTGACTTGGACTTGAGCATACAATGTACAAATCTATCTTTTATCTGTGGTTGCTTGAGTAAGTTAATGATTAAGTTTTATAAGATGTACGGAGACTTTCATAAATAAAACATATATTAATTTATTTAATACTCAAAAGAGTAAATTAAGGAAGGCCAATCTACCATAAACCATAGAAGTATAATCTTAATTCACACATATTCTCACTTAAAATATCAAATGTGAGTAAGATATTTTCCCTCCCACTAGAGATATTTTATGCTATACAGGCTTGTGAAAACTGGAGTGACTGACTTTTTAATATGTTTTCAATATGCCTAATACATGACAAAATAAGAGAGGATAGGAAATAGCTTATTTAAAAATAATACAAGGAACCCATCCTGGTGCTCTGTGATGACCTAGAGGAGTAAGATAGGGAAGGGGAGTGACGGTCAAGAGGGAGGGTATTATGTATATAATTACGGCTGATTTGCACTGTTATACAGCAGAAATCAACAGAACATTGTAAAGCAACTTTCCTCCAGTTAAAAAATAAAATTTTTAAAAATAGCTACAATTTAATTCACTGAAGAGTTTCTGAGTGAGCCATAGCTTTAGTTTTACAAACAGTCCATGCTTCTCACCACAATGTGTTTCTGAAAACTATATTATAAAAGCAATGCATATCTCATAGGAAATTCCATTGGAATAATATACTTGAAATTACCTGAGAAATACAAAAATAATAATGGATATAGCACAGGTAGAAATACTCTAACCTTCCATATATTTAGAAAGACAAACATCCTATAAAAGTGATTAAAATGTGCTTTGTTGTACTTTCATAAAGATTGTTCTTTTCCCCCAAATTAATTCCGTATTATGTAAATATCTGAAGACCTCACCGAGGACCTCCAGAGAGGGCCCAGAGAAGCAAAGAGTCCTGAATGCCTAAGGGCTTTCTCCATGTTTCAACACAGCTAGACTTAGAAGTGAAAAAAATTCACAGAAGTGTAGAGGGGGGAGACTTCATTATTTTTCAGTGAAGTCATGAGATTGTTTCTGGATCACATGAACTTCTAACCATTTCAGGGCTGGTTTTCCCCTGTGGACTATTCTATCTTGAATTGACTGAATGTACCCCTTCTGCCGCAGCCTCTTCCAAAATAGTATATAAATGGAACCATACGTTAGGCAGATTTTTGAGGCTGACTTCTTTCACCAAGTGTCATGCACTTGAGAGGCACCATATGGTTGGAGGTATCCCTGGTTCACTCCTTTTTACTGCTGAATAGTAATGTACTTCATGTATTATTTATCCATTCATTAAAAGAGAATTTTTAATTTTTTCCAGTTTTTAATATAAGCATTGAAGAACAGTTATCTTTGTATGAAAGTAAGTTTTAATTGCTCTTGGTAAATATTTAACAGTGAGATTTGGGCTTTTATAGGTATGTGTGTTTACCTTTATAAAAAACTGCTAAACTCTTTTCCAAAATGGCTGGAGCATTTTTCACACCACTGACAAATGCATGAGAGTCCTAGTTGACCTGCATCCTTGTAAACACTTGATATTGTCAGTAGTTTTATTTTACTCATTTTTGTAGTAGTACTTCATTGTGGTTCTTGATATTGTTTTGGGAGAAGTACCTTAAATGTTGGTATTCTCAGGGATTCCATTTAGGGAACTCTTCTCACTCTCAGCTTTAAATTCTATCTATATGCTATCAAATTTCAAATCTGTATTTTGCATCTGGATTTTTTTCCTGCACCTCAAGATTAACATCTCCAGTAATCCTCTAGATCTACCCTTCTGGCAGAAAGGATGCCAGAACCAAGTTCATTACTGTGGTAAATGGCAAGCAGTCAAATTCTTCTCATCCCTGTATGCATGTCTCTTTACAAGTGGCTTTGCAGATACTTCTGTCAAAAGACACAGTCAATTTCTCCACTCTCTGCCTCTGAACTTAGCCATATAACATTACAGGTCTGAATAATACTTGAGCACTAGGGGAGAAGGACTGCCCTTTCTGGCTGTTCTCACACGCTCCTTATGGGAAGAATCTGAGCTAGACTGACAGAGAATGAGATGAATGGCCCAGCCACGCCTGTTAACAACCTATCCACAGACAGATAAGTGAGTGAAGCCAGCCCATACCATCCAGCCATCAGCTGACTACAAATACACGAACAAGTTCATCAGAGATCAGCCAAGTCAGCTCAGAACAGAAAAAGCCACAAGCAAACCCAGAGATTCAGGAGTTAAGCAAGTGAATGCTCAGAAAGCCACGCAGTTTTGTTCTGGGGTGTTCTTTGTTTTTTGTGTTTTTTTTGGTGGGGGCGGAGGGTGGGTGTTAAAAATTAAAGCACCCAAACCCTCCTCCAAGCTCATTTCTGCAATTATTCCACATTCTCCTCAGCTTTTAACTTTCCTAAAACCACAACCACAAATGAGTCATGCTACTACACATCCCTGTGCCTATTTCTCCCAGGCCCTCTCCTTTCCACCTCGTTAACAACTGCCCATCCTTCCAGGGCTCCAGCTTACCTCCATTCTTCCTCTGAATTCCCAAAGCAATTATAATCTTCTCTTACTTCAGTAGCCCTTTAGGACTAAAAGCAGTATAGATAGTGGTTAAGAGTCTGGATCTCAGTCAGTTATATGACCTTGGACAAGTTACTTAACTTCTCTGTACCCTGATCTACTCATCCACAAAATGGGATGTGTTGGGACTTCTCTGGTGGTCCAGTGGTTGGAAGTCTACCTGCCAATGCAGGGAACATGGGTTCAATCCCTAGTCTGGGAACTAGGATCTCATTCAGCCCAATATACTATATGACTATTACACATAAGTAGGAGTAATATATGCAAATCCAGAAGTTCTCCTTAAAGAAGATCTGCTTGCCCTTTGCCCTCTTTGTACTGACTACAGAATAGTAACAACTGAAGCAATTTTGGAAGCCACGTGTTAAAGACAATACAGATACAAGACAGCTCTGTATCACTCACCTAAGAACTATTAGTTGAAAGAGAAATAAACTTCTATCTTCTGTAAGCCTTTGGTCTTTGTTGTTGTCTTATTTCTGTTTTAGCACCTTATATTTGTTTTGTTTCAAGGTCTGCAGTATTCTGCACTTAGTCACTCAGTCTTTGCAATCCCGTGGATTGTGTAGCCCTCCAAGCTCCTCTGTCCATGGGATTTTTCAGGCAGGAATACTGGAATGGATTGCCAGTTCCTTCTCCAGGGGATCTTCCTGATCCAGGAATCGAACCCAAGTCTCCTGTGTCTCCTGCATTGCAGGCAGACTACCCGCTGAGCCTCCCAGGAAATTCATCACCTTATACAGTACACGCAGATAATAATAGCTTAATAACAATGCATACTTCTTAGGGTTTCAGAAAGATAGAATGGATTAAGATAATATAAAGCATTGTAGACTAGGTGAAATTGCCTGGTAGTGTCCTACTCTTTGCGACCCCATGGACTGTAGCCCACCAGGCTCCTCCATCCATGGAATTTTCCAGGCAAGAGTACTGGAATGGGTTGCCATTTCCTTCTCCAGGGAATATTCCTGACCCAGGGATTGAACCCGGGTCTCCCGCATTGCAGGCAGACACTTTACCATATGAGCCACCAGAAAGCATTGCCAACATCACCTGACATATAGTAAGGACTAAAGAAATGTCAGTGATTAGCAGCAGTGGTAGTAGAGTAGTCCTGTTCACATTTAGTTATCATTGGTTTACTTGTCTATGTCATGGAGAAGGCCAAATTTATTTGGGTAATGGCTTGGCACTTTCATCTCAGTATTATACTTACTATTTAAAAGGGAAATCCAATTTAGCTTTGCATACCAACTATTTCCCTAGGAACTACTTTCATGAAAAGGTGAATACTAGGCCTAAAAAGCCAAAATGTCTCTTCCCCATAGGCACAAATCTTTCTACAAACAGAGAAAATGGTATCTTAATTAAGGAGCTATTCTCATCTCTCAAAACAGGAACTTGAAATCTCCATTTTTGAAATATGGACATCTGGTTTCTAGAAAAGACATCAGAGGAAAATTGCCCTTGAGCATCAATAGAAAGGGTCTTATCACCCACTCTTAATAATGAACATAGCATAACAAGACTTCCCTGATGGTCCAGTAGTTGAAAATCTGCCTGTCAATACAAGAGACACAGGTTCGATCCCTGGTCCAGGAAGATCCCACATGCCAGGGAGCAACTAAGCCCGTGCACCACAACTACTGAGCCTGCACTCCCCAACAAGAGAAGCAACCTCACCACAGCTAGAGAAAGCCTGCAAGTGGCAACAAAGACCCAGCACAGTCAAAAATAAGTAATAATTAAAAACAATTAGCTCAGCATGAAACTATGGATACGTTTGTCAACTGAAAAGACACACATCATTTTTATCCAGACTACAAGCCAATAAACTTCAGACTGAGAACTCTGAAGAACTGGCTAAAATTTGCAGACTTTGGAAGTGCCTAGCTTCTGTCCAACATGACAGAACAAGATTAGCTTTCTGGTTCTACAGAATCCTTTTCTTTACCACTCATCTTGCCTGTTACTGTATACTGACACCCTCTATTTTCTCAATGTGATTCCTATTACCTTCATCCTATTACTTTTGACCCCCTGTGGTTATGAGAATTACCTGACTCACAAGCATGGAGTCCACCAAGCACAGCTCATGACCAGTAAACGAGGTATGGGAATAATCCATGGTTGTGGGATAGCTTATCGCATAACGCGCCTAGGAGCGACCAGTCTCACAGAATGCTGAAATGCTTTTCTAAAGACACAATCGATGTACCAGGCAACTCCCTGGAAGAATAAAGCACCATTCTTCAGCACGCAGTGCATTTACTAGATCAGAGACCTCTACAGGTCCATGAGCCCAAGAGGAAGGGTAGATGGCTTGGGAACAAAGGGGTGGAGGCAGTAGTGGCCCCATGAAACATCAGTACCAATGCCCTACCATATATCTTTATGCATTCCATCCCTACACCTCTGGGCTCCACAGGGTCACACCTGCTCCAATACTCATGAGTCTCCTAGCATTGCTGTTGCTGTCACTCAGTCGTGTCTGACTCTTTGCAACCCCATGGACTGCAGTATGCCAGACTGCCTGCTCTTTCACCATCTCCCAGAGTTTGCTCAAACTCGTGTCCATTGAGTTGATGACGCCATCCAACCATCTCATCCTCTGTCAGCCCCTTCTCCTCCTGCCCTCAATCTTTCCCAGCATTAGGGTCTTTTCCAATCTGCCAGCATGGAGTATACACTATGGTTTATCAGCTGGACTCCTTGACTAGAACTTACTTATTTTACTATCAATAGAAAAGTAGTTCATTTTCTCCTTTATTGCGGTGGTGGTTTCACTGGCATATGTATATGTCAAAACTCATCAAATTGTACATTTTAAACAACTGTACCTTAATAAAGTTGTAAAAAATTTTAAAAACTCCATCATTCCACAATACTATTACTATAACTTTTTATGTAGCCCTTTGTACTTTCATAACCAGATGGTCAATACCAAAATCAGATGGATTATATTCTTTCAACAAAAGCAAGACCAGGAGCTGACTATGACTCAGATCATGAACTCCTTCTTGCCAGATTCAGACTAAAATTGAAGAAGGTAAGGAAAACCACTTAGACCATTCAGGTATGACCTAAATCCAATCTCTTAGGATTATACAGCGGAAGTGACAAATAGATTCAAGGGATTAGATCTGATAGATAGAGTGCCCAAAGAACTATGTACAGAGGTTTGTGACACTGTACAGGAGGCAGGGATCAAGACCATGCCTAAGAAAAAGAAATGCAAAAAGACAAAATGGTTGTCTGAGGAGGCCTTACAAATAGCAGAAAAAAGAAGAGAAGTAAAAAGCAAAGGAGAAAAGGAAAGATATACCCATGTGAATGCAGCGTTCCAAAGAAATGCAAGGAGAGATAAGAAAGCTTTCCTCAATGATCAGTGCATGAAACAGAGGAAAACAATAGAATGGGAAAGACTAGAGATCTCTCCAAGAAAGTTAGAGATACCAAGGGAACATTTCATGCAAAGATGGGCACAGTAAAGGACAGAAATGGTATGAGCCTAACAGAAAAAGAAGATATTAAGAAGAGGTGGCAAGAATATACAGAAGAACTATACCAAAAAAGATTTTCATGGCCCAGATAACCAAGATGGTACGATCACTCACCTAGAGCCAGACATCCTAGAGTGCAAAGTCAAGTGGGCCTTAGGAAGCATCACTGCGAACAAAGCTAGTGGAGGTGACAGAATTCCAGCTGAGCTATTTCAAATTCTAAAAGATGATGCTGTGAAAGTGCTGTACTCAATACACCAACAAATTTGGAAAACTCAGCAGTGGCCACGGGACTGGAAAAGATCAATTTTCATTCCAGTCCCAAAGAAGGACAATGTCAAAGAATGTTCACACTACTGCACAATTGCACTCATCTGACATGCTAGCACCCCACTCCAGTACTCTTGCCTGAAAAATCCCATGGACGGAGGAGCCTGGTAGGCTGCGGTCCATGAGGCTGCAAAGAGCTGGACACAACTGAGCGACGTCACTTTCACTTTTCACTTTCATGCACTGGAGAAGGAAATGGCAACCCACTCCAGTGTTCTTGCTTGGAGAATCCCAGGGATGGCAGAGCCTGGTGGGCGCCCATCTCTGGGGTTGCACAGAGTTGGACACGACTGAAGTGACTTAGCAGCAGCAGCAACACATGCTAGCAAAGCAATGCTCAAAATTCTCCAAGCCAGGCTTCAACAGTATATGAACTGTGAACTTCCAGATGTTCAAGCTGGACTTAGAAAAGGCAGAGGAACCAGAGATCAAATTGCCAACATCCCTTGGATCATAGAAAAACCAAGAGAATTCCAAAAAAAACATCTACTTCTGCTTCATTGACTACACCCAAGCCTTTGACAGTGTAGATCAAAACAAACTGGAAAATTCTTCAAGAGATGGGAATATCAGACCACCTTACCTGCCTCCTGAGAAATCTGTATGCAGGTCAAGAAGCAACAGTTAGAACTGGACATGGAACAACAGATTGGTTACAAACTGGGAAAGGAGTACATCAAGGCTGTATATTGTCACCATGCTTATTTAACTTATAGGCAGAGTACATCATGTAAAATGCTGTGCTGGATGAAGCACAAGCTGGAATCAAGATTGCTGGGAGAACTATCAATAACTTCAGATACGCCGATGATATCACCCTTATGGCAGAAAGTGAAGGGGAACTGAAGAGCCTCTTGGTGAAAGTAAAAGAGGAGAGTGAAAAAGCTGGCTTAAAACTCAATATTCAGAAAACTAAGATCATGGCATCTGGTCCCATCACTTCGTGGCAAATATGCAGGGAAAGAGTGGAAACAGTGACAGACTATTCTCTTAGGTTCCAAAGTCACTGCAGATGGTGACTACAGCAATGAAATTAAAAGATGCTTGCTGCTTAGAAGAAAAGTTATGACCAACCTAGATAGCATATTAAAAAGCAGAGATATTACTTTTCCAACAAAGATCTGTCTAGTCAAAGCTACAGTTTTTCCAGTAGTCAGGTATGGTTGTGAGCTGCTGCTGCTGCTCAGTTGCTTCAGTTGTATTCAACTCTATGCGATTCCATAGACAGCACCCCACCAGGCTCCCCCATCCCTGTGATTCTCCAGGCAAGAACACTGGAGTGGGTTGCCATTTCCTTCTCCAATGCATGAAAGTGAAAAGTCAAAGTGAAGTTGCTCAGCTGTTTCCAACTCTTCGTGACCCCATGGACTGCAGCCTATCAGGCTCCTCTGCCCATCGGATTTTCCAGGCAAGAGTACTGGAGTGGGTTGCCATTGCCTTCTCCAGTGGATGTGAGAGTTGGACTATAAAGAAAGCTGAGCACCCAAGCATTGATGCTTTTGAACTGTGGTGTTGGAGAAGACTCTTGAGAGCCCCTTGGACTGGAAGAGGATCAAACCAGCCAATCCTAGAGGAAATCAGTCTTGAATATTCATTGGAAGGACTGATGCTGAAGCTGAAACTCCAATACTTTGGCCACCTGATGCGAAGAACTGACTCCTTGGAAAAGACCCTGATGCTGGGAAAGACTGAAGGCAGGAGGAGAAGGGGACAACAGAAAATGAGATGGTTGGATGGCATCACTGAATTGATGGACATAAGTGTGAGCATGCTCTGGGAGTTGATGATTGACAGGGAAGCCTGGCATGCTGCGTTCTATGGGGTTGCAAAGAGTTGGACATGACTGAGCGACTGAACTGAACCAAACCTGTACTTTCTATGTTGGGTTGCAATTATTTATACACACATCTTATATCCCTCATTAGATTATAAATTCCTTGAGAGTAGCATTAATTTCTGACTCATTTGAACCCTAGTAACTAGCTCACACACTGCACTGCACACAGTGAATAATCACTAAACCTCTACTACATATATCATGATCTTACAGAATTCAAAACATCGGCTTCAGGTAAGGCAGTTTCATCACCTAACAGCTGTGTGACCTTGAGCATATTATTTGATTTCCTCACAGTGTGATTTCTATATCTATAAAATGAGGCTACCACGAATTAAGTAAGGGAGCATGGACAAAGGCCATCCAAAGCTCTCAAAGTTAAGAATTTCAATATGTAGGACTTTCTATTCTTAGAAAGAGCAGTCTTGGTTATTAAGTTAAAATGTTCACAGACAAAAGGCATTTATTCTGTACTTACCAAAAATTTAGACACACATTTAACATCATGCATAACACCCAAAGGGAGATTTTTACAACAAGCTCCCAACTTGGAAAATTGGCCCATGGATACAGAACAGTAAACAAGGGAGTTGTTCTAACAGTACTAAACCGTGGACATCACAAGTGCTCATTTTCTGCCCATTACTTTTACTCTCCATGGAGCAAATTAAACTTCACCAGTCAAAGCCACAAATCAATCAAAGTTCATTTGTATGTATGAATCAAAGTTCATACAGCATACACAGAGAGACAGATACACAATTAATTGTGTTGTTCTTGTTGCTGCAGCCCAAAACAGAAAACCACTCAGAAAAACAGCAACTTGCTTTCAACAGAGACTAAAATATTTTAAAAGTACAAGCCCTTTTACAACCCTGACTAGATTCAACAAGAGAAGTAACGAGACGAAGCAGTGTGTTTTCATCCCATCTTTTGGTCCTTCTCTGAAATCTCACTGAAAAGAATAAACTTACTATCCAATTTCCACTGCCACTTAAGCGTTTAATAATAGGGGATTAGCTATAGAAGGTTCTTAATATGATGACTTACCACAAATACACAGAATCAACACAGCAGAAACATTTAACTGGAGAATGTTAAAGATGTTTTTCAATAAACCATGGAGTTTCTGGCTTGGAAATTCACTGTAGTTTTCTAAATTGAGTAGCAGCAAACTACAAAATGCTACAACCTAAAAGAACTTCACTTAATTCATGTAGAAGTTTTCATCTTCTGCTATTCACACTACAGATTTATATATTAGAATACATATTTTTAACACCAATGAACTGAAATACAGAGGTAGAGAATATAAGGCTATAATAATACAATAGGTCTATACTTTGCTTTCTCATGAGTGAAATAATCACCTAACATCTATGTTATATGCTGGGTAATAGTAAGATCTCAAAAAAAGCATGTGACGACAGAACTGAAATTATATTAGCTTTCAGAATTACAATTTTCTAGGACTTTATTCATTAATTCAACAAAAATTAATTCAGCCCCAATGATACACAAAACACTGTTCTTGATCTAGGTAACTCGACAGAGCACAGTTTTTACCCTCAAACAGTTTGTAGTCTAATCACAGATCTTTCAAATAAAGAAACGGGTACAAATTCTAAGTACATACAAGAACCCCAACTATGTGTCCTCAGGCCCAAGTTCACTGACAATCACAGTGGAGAGCTCCCAGCATGTGGGCAGGTTCCAAGCTCAAGTGCCCACATCGCTCCTCCTGTCCTCATGATCACTTCCCCGACACTTGGAGAACTTGCTCAGCTAGCAAGCAGAAGCAATCCAGAAGTGTGCGTGGAAGGAATGACAACACAATCCACAAACCCACCGAGGATAAAACTTGGCTGCAGGCTTGGATAGGAGATTCTGAGGCATGTTACTTGTGGTTTCTCAAAGGGCCCCAAAGGACTGAGTTCCAGTTGGCACACTGGTGAGTCTTACGCACACTTTGCGTGCATGCTTACTAAGTCACTTCAGTCCTGTCCAACTGTGTGCAACTATGGGGTGCAGCCTGCCAGGCTCTTCTGTCCATGGGATTCTCCCGGCAGGAATACTGAAGTGGGATACCATGCCCTCCTCCAGCAGATCTTCCAGACCCAGCGATCAAACTTGCATCTCTGACATCTTCTGCATTGGCAGGCAGGTTCTTTCCCACTAGCGCCACCAGGAAGCCCTATGCACACTTCACCACCTTTCATTGCATTAGGCTCACTCTCCCTCACTCCCTCACACTTCCCAGCACCACTTCCCAAACTGATTCTCTCCACCCACGTCTTCCAGGGTCTGATGTGACAACAGCTCCAACCAACATAATCCTAATCTAGTTCTCTTCAGGTGTGTTCAGTCGCACTGGAGTAACACATGAAACGAGACTATCACATATATCCCTGTGATCCACTTCAGATTCAAGATGTCAGGAGGCTGAGATTTTGAAAAAATGAGGTGGATGCGAGTTAAGATCGAAAAAGAGAGAACGAGAGAAAAAGAGGAAGTTTGGCAGGCTAGAACAATGACCAATGCTCAAAAGATGAAACATAACAGATCCCCCATCTGGCTCCAAAATACCAGGTATTGAGCACAGGAGGAGGAAAGCAAGGGTCCAGAGATGCAAATGAAAAAGTTTCAGGAGTCTGGCTTGACTAACACCTATAGGGGAGTTGGGGAGTCCTGTTCAGGACTCTTGGGCAGCAAGTGTGGCATCCAGAAACAAGGTAGGGTCTCATCACAACATACCCAAATGTACTATATTCAGATCTTCCTACACCACTAAGAATGACATCGACATACAGGAGCCTAACCAGAATCCAAACATAGCAGCGAGATGAAGACTAGAGAAATCACTGAAGATAGTGTAGCTGGCAACAGGTGAAAGAACTTTTTAAATTAAGACTGTAGAAGAAAAGAGGAACAAGAATAAAATCATTCTAAACAAATACAGAATGGCAGAAGTAGGGGGTGACAGAGGATGACATGGTTGGATGGCATCATCGACTCAATGGACATGAGTTTGAGCAAGCTCCAGGAGATGGTAAAGGACAGGGAAGCCTGGCATGCTGCAGTCCATGTGGTCACAAAGAGTCGGACACAACTGAGCAACCAAACAATAACAAACAAATACTTAAAGCTTCATTGTGTGGAAGAGGGATTAGATAGAATCTATGTGGCTTTTCAGGGCCAACAGGTAGAATTTATAGGAGGGTATTATACAACAAACAGTAGGGTACAGTTGTTAAAAGCAAACAGCTCTAGAGTTAGATAAATTCATTTTGAGTCCTAACTCCACCACTAATAAGCTTGGGGACCTTAAAATGGTTGTATAATTTCTTTATACTTAACTCTCTCAACTGCAAAATTGAGACAGCAACAATTTCTACTTTATAGGGTTATTGAGATGACTATAAATATTAATGCACAGGAAGTCCTGAGCCCAGTGTTCCATGTATTAACCACTCGGTCAATACATGTTAGTGATTTCAAATCTGAAATAGTTTCAGTCTTCATCTCCAAAATTACATGATCATCAAATCTGAAGGAACTCAATAAAGGAATTGTGAAACTGGTAGAAGAAGTAGATATTTATAAATTGGCTCATACCAGAGAATTATTCTGTTAGACAAGATTGACACATTCACCTATATAAAATGTCAAAGCTATTACTTAGCCAGATAGCTTTTTCACCAGTGCTCTTGAGTGTATAACCTCCATGAAAGTGTTAGTCTCTCAGTCATGTCTTTGTGACCCCAACCCACCAGGATCCTCTGTCCATGGAATTCCCAGGAAAGAATACTGGAGTGGGTTCAGTTCAGTTCAGTTGCGTCTGACTCTTCGTGACCCCACGGACTGCAGCACGCCAGAACTCCCTGTCCATCACCAACTCCCAGAGTTTACTCAAACTCATGTTCATTGAGTCGGTGATGCCATCCAACCATCTCATCCTCTGTCATCTCCCTTCTCCTCCCACCTTCAATCTTTCCCAGCATCAGGGTCTTTTCCAAGGAGTCAGTTCTTTGCATCAGGTGGCCAAAGTATTGGAGTTTCAGCTGCAGCATCAGTCCTTCCAATGAACATTCAATTCAGGACTGATCTCCTTTAGGATGGACTGGTTGGATCTCCTTGCAATCCAAAGGACTCTCAAGAGTCTTCTCCAATACCACAATTCAGAAGCATCAATTTTTTGGTGCTCAGCTTTCTTTATAATTCAACTCTCACATCCATACATGACTACTGGAAAAACCATAGCTTTGACTAGATGGACCTTTGTTGGCAAAGTAATGTCTCTGCTTTTTAATATGCTGTCCAGGTTGGCCATAACTTTTCTTCCAAGGAGTAAACGTCTTTTAATTTCATGGCTGCAGTCACCATCTGCAGTGACTTTGGAGCCCCAAAAAATAAAGTCTGTCATTGTTTCCACTGTTTCCCCATCTATTTGCCAAGAAATGATGGGACCAAATGTCATGATCTTAGTTTTCTGAATGTTGAGTTTTAAGCCAATTTTTTCACTCTCCTCTTTCACTTTCATCAGAAGGCTCTTTAGTCCTTCAGTTTCTGCCATAAGGTTGGTGTCATCTGCATATCTGATGATATTGATATTTCTCCCGGCAATCTTAATTCCACTGAAGTGGGTAGCCATTCCCTTCTCCAGGGGATCTTCCCAACCCAGGGGTTAAACCTGGGTCTCTTGCATTGCAGGCAGACTCTTAACCATCTGGGCCACCAGGGAAGCCCATAACCTCCATGAGCAGAGCCAAAAGGTGAGAGGATTGTTGTTGCTGCTGTTTTTGTTTGGTCACTAAGTCACGTCCAACCCTTCTGCGACCCCATGGAGTGCAGACCACCAGGCTCCTCTGTCCATGGGATTCTCCAGGCAAGAATACTGGAATGGGTTTCCACGCCCTCCTCCAGGGAATCTTCCCAATCCAGGGAATTGAACCCATGTCTCCTGCTTGGCAGGCAGGTTCTTTACAACTGAGCCACCAGGGAAGCCCAAAGGTGAAAGTGCCAGCCTGAAAATGGCACTCTGAGTTACACGCCCAGAAGTAACTGAGTTAAAGAAAGGTCTTGTCAGTGTTCTCCCAAGTCCCTGATACTCACGACCTGCTCTCAAGCGGCATTGCACAGCAGAGACAGTCTGTTTTAGTTCCTGAAGCATTCAAAATTATTGCCTCAGCATGACTTTTTGCTTGCTGGAAGCAGCCTTTTGATAGGGCTGGTGGATTATGAAATAGTCACATGTCAAATGACCACAGAGTCACAGAGATGGAAATTTCTAGAGCAAACAGCCAAAAAGCCTGTGGCCTAAGAGACAGGCCGGTCCTCTCTTCCCTCGGCCCTCCTGGGGAGTGGCCCCCTGGGTTCTGGGTCATTTCTGTGTTTTATCACCTTTTTGGTTAAGAAAACGGCACACAAACCTCTCCTGTTTTGATTGAGGTCTGTTTCTCCTCCTAATAGGAAATGCACACATAATAATAGGTCTAAACGTTTGGAAAAAGCTACACCCAACTTCTCTTGAGAAAAGAGGGAGACGTGCATGGAGGAACGAGGACAGGGAAAAGAAAAACAGAAAGAATGTAAAGTCAATAGAAATAACTGCTATCATTTAGTGTGCAGGAGGAGGGCTAAACTGTACATCAGGATCTTCACACTAAGACTCTGCATTCCCAGTGCAGGAGGCCTGGGCTCAATCCCTGGTAAGGGAACTAGATCCCACGTGCTGCAACTAAGCGTTCACATGCCATAGCTAAAAGATCCCACATGCTGCAACCAACACCTGGCACAGCCACACAAATAAGCAAAAATTTCTTTAAAACTATGTATCAAAAAATAGTATTAGCGATAAATCATGTTGACATACGTGCCCCTGATATGATGTAGGGAGAAAGGTAGTTAATATCCTATCCCTTCCCAAAACCTTAGCCCCTGTCTAAGTATGGGGAAAACATCAGCCAGACCAAAATCAAGGGACATTCTACAAAATATCTGGCCAGTACTCTTCAAAAGTATCAAGGTCATAAAAAAAAAAAAAAAAAAAAGGAAAGACTGAGAAAGTGGAAGAAACTAGAGGAGACTAAACAGCCACGATGACTAATGGCACGTGGGATCCTGAACGGGATTAGGATTGCGGAAAGGATAATGGAAAACTGGTGACATTCAAAGGAAGCCTGGAATTTAGTCAACAGTAATGTACTAATGGTTATTTCTTAACTGTGACAAATGAACCACAGTTATATAAGATGCTAACACAGGGGAAAGTGGGTGGAAGGGAACTCTCTATACTCCCTTTACGACTCCTCATAACCTAAATGTATTCCAAAGTTTATAGCTGATCTTTAAAAATGAAAGAATATTTGATCATGAGAAGACTTCTGCACTTACTTAAGAGGAAGCCAATGTGCTTCTGTTAGTGCTATTCTGATGGTGTGGTTACTGAAAATAGCTGTCCGTCCGCCAGGTTTTAAATAACCCTTGGGAAGCTGTTTGTTTGTTAAAGCTTCATTTCCTCTGTTCATGTGAAAAGCAGAGGGAATCCATCAAAGGAATATTGGTTGTACAATTGTGTGTATTGGGGATAATTGTATTAAGCTATTTAAATTTAGGTTCCTCATTAAAAAAATTGGGAGACCCATATTCAATTTACTTTTTATCCATTTATTTCGGTTGCGCTGGGTGTTCATCACTGTGCATGAACATTCTCTAGTTTCAACGAGTTGGGGCTGGTCTTCATTGTGGTGCACAGGCTCCAGTGTGGTGGCTTCTTTTGCTGTGGAGCACAGGCTCTAAGCACAGACTTAAGTAGGTGCAGCATGTGGGCTCAGAAGTTGCTGCTCATGGGCTCTAGAGCATGGGCTCAGTAGTTTTGCCACAAGAGCTCCAGGGCATATGGAGTCTTCCCGGCCCAGGAATCAAACCCGTGCCCCCTGCATTCCAGGCAGATGCTTATCTACTGTTCCACCAGGGAAGTCCTCAACTGACTGCTAATTGCCTTCTAGAAGCTGTAAAATTTATGATTCACTTGAACAAACCATACAGTAAGTATGAAAAATAAAAACTGTTTCAAATTAATTTGCAGACACCATTTGTCTGGCTGAGGCAAAAGGAAGTGAGGTGCAGCTGACCTGGGGATACACTGTTGTGTCTTCCTATTATCTAAAAAGTAACAATAAGGGAGGGTGCTCTGGAAACTTGGCAGAGGGGTCTGGAAAGGCAGGCGTGGTCATCTTGGGAGGTCAATCTACGCAAAAGTGACGGCTTTTACAGCCAAAGGGAAGAGTAGGAACACATTCAGGAAGAGAAGGATGAAGCTGCAAAAGAATAAGGTTCGAGAAAGGATACAGAATTGGTAAAACAAGGTCTGCCAAGCAATGTGAAGGCCAGGGAAAGCAACGCAAGCCCATCCCATGGAATTCTCTGGGGCCCCGTCAGGATGGGCCTCCAAGAATCCAAGGAGAAGAGTCAGAGCTTTCAGACAAAAAGGAATCTTGAATCTTCTATAGCAAGATACCCTCCTTCTCCAATGATGAGTGGAGACAAATGACTTAGCCTTACACAAGAGGTAGAAAATGAGAGCAAACCAGCAACGACAATGACCTAACATATTAGATTACAGGAAAAGCCAGCCTTCCAGGGGCAGACGGAGCACCTGAATGATTCATACTTTGAACCAATGCCCGCTGAATCATATAACACCAAGTATCTGTGTATAATTACCTCCTGGGTACAGAGCTGTTACTGCAGAGTTCCCTCAGACACACTAAAATATTTAAAGGAAAAAGACAGCCACAAACCCTGAAGATTTATCTTTGACAGATTAACTTCCCCTGACTGACACAGGAATAAGGCTACACAAGCTCATGATCATGAAGCATGAAGCACCCCTGGGAACCAAGTTGTATCACACGACCCCAGAGAAAGTGTGGGTCTCTCACCCATAAACATCTAATGNTGGGTACAGAGCTGTTACTGCAGAGTTCCCTCAGACACACTAAAATATTTAAAGGAAAAAGACAGCCACAAACCCTGAAGATTTATCTTTGACAGATTAACTTCCCCTGACTGACACAGGAATAAGGCTACACAAGCTCATGATCATGAAGCATGAAGCACCCCTGGGAACCAAGTTGTATCACACGACCCCAGAGAAAGTGTGGGTCTCTCACCCATAAACATCTAATGGCTATTTTTTTCTGATGTCTACTATGGACAAAGTTCTGTGCCTGGGAAACACAAAAAGAAAAAAAAAAACCCTGCCCTTGAAGAGGTTATAATGTAAGAGAAGAGCCAATTATGTTTAAAGGAAATACATTATGTCTTTCTATCATAAGTTAGCTACCATTTGTATAATGACTTAAAACACTCTTACATTTATTCTCTGGAAAGAATCCAAGCCACACAGAGCCTTGTGTGGCAAGATTATTCTTGTTTTTATCCACCCCTGGTCCCACCAGGCAATGACAGATGTCCTCGGAGACACTAAGTGGTTGGGTGACCTACTTAAGATGACAGTCGGCGAGAAATGCAGTCAAACCCAGACTCCACGCTTTTTTCTGCTACAAATACAGATCTGTTGTCCCAGTTTGCTTTTAAAACTTTTTATCTTCCACATCTTACAGTTCACAAGAGAGTCTGTGGATCTGAATTTGTTTATCATCCCTTCTCTGAATTCAATATATCTCTTCCACCTGAGAAACAGTGGCTTTCTACAGCTTAGGAAAGTTCTCACCCGTATCTCTTTACACGTTGCCTCATTCTCATGCACTCCGGCCTCTCCTTCTAGAATCTGATTAGATGCTGCTAGACCCTCTCGGTCCCTGCTCAACACTGGCTTTTCATGACTCGTTCACACTTTCCTCTGCCCTGCATTCCGGGTAATCTCCCCAGCTCTCTCTTCCATACCACGGTCTCCCCATCTCCTCATATAATACGCTGCTGCCGCTCCTTCTCCAATGCATGAAAGTGAAAAGTGAAAGTGAAGTCGCTCAGTCGTGTCGGACTCTCAGCGACCCCATGGACTGCAGCCACCAGGCTCCTCCGTCCATGGGATTTTCCAGGCAAGAGTACTGGAGTGGGGTGCCATTGCCTTCTCCACCTTATACGCTGGCTCACGCTTTCTAGAACCTGTATGTTCTTTTCCATAGTGTTTGCTCTGCCATCAGCCTCCTCTGGCCTCCTCTGCCTCTGAAATCATTTCCACACACTGACTGCACAGTCTCTGGAAAGCTGTCCTGGAGCACTCTGTGTCTGGTTTGTCACAACCGTTGACTCTCCTTCAAGCAGATCAACAGCGAGTCCCTCCTCCATGGGGACTGTGTCGTGAGAAGACCTCACGTGCCCAGGGCTGGGGAAGTGTCCCCACTGAGCACAGCTCCGGGTGCACTGATGGGTGGCGTCACTCCCCCAGTCTGCTTCCACGCTCATTTCCCCACATGGGGAGACAGGTGGATCGCGTATTCAAAGTGACCGATGTCACTCAAGCCACATCTGCTGTGCTTGTCGCTCTCTGAGACAAAAATGCAATATTCCTGAAAATCCTTATAATAAAAATGGTGTAAAAAAGTTACAGAACATGAAGCATGGGAAGGCTCCCTCCTCCCCCATGCACACGGACAGCATCCTGACCTGGGTCTGCGGCTCCAGCGAACCCCTCTGACTCTCTGTCCAGATCAGACTCCTTTATTAAAGCTGTGTTTCACCAATGTGAGGAGGAATGCTGACACAGTGTGTTCAAAATGAATGCTGTTTTTAAGTTATCATTATATTTTTATTATAAGTATACACTATAAAGTATTAATTTGATTTGCACAAGCTCTTAATGACTGGTCTTGGTTGTCTATGATTCTCTACAAGTCCCATTAATCCTTCTCTTGTAACAGTCATAATCAGTTTGCTACTATGAATAACTTCTCAGTTGTTGACACCACCTCTAAAATTATACCTAGAAAAGAGTTCTAAGACAATTGTTAGTTCTTATGCACCATCCAAAGTGACATTTTAAAAGTGAAACTAACACATCAATGTCACCATGCTGGAGGTTTTACAAAAATAAATTAAAGAGCTGATAAGGAAACACTAGTATTTATGGTGTAACTGTCACGGAAATATATAAATACATATCATTCAGCTATATTTACCAGTTTGAAAAGTGGCCTCACGGTTACTTAATAATTACCAAGATTTCCTTTCAACATACAGACTACTCTCCAGCAAAACAAAACTTGAAGCTACTCTTTCAGTATTAGTCCTTCAATGTGTCAAGGAAGAAAAACAATGGGGAATTTTTGAAAGAGTTTTCAGCAGATATATTTCTATTTGAAAGTCTTACATTGAATAAAGTTCTAACATTACTTCTTTTAAGACACAAAAATACCCCCACTTAGGTCATATAATATAAAGTAAGTATTTCTTTCCTACCTCGGAACTTCTTGGGAGGGTTGGCAAGGTCCCCTGCTTCTGGGTGCACCACACATCGGTCATCCACCAGTCTGGAAGGAAAAGAACATTCACACTGTTGACATCGTCATGTTCATAGAGGACAAAATGCACACGGAGACTGCATCAATATTTACAAAAAGTTTTTAATACCACTCTTCATTCAGAAATGTTTGAATAGCCATGGATTTGCAGAAAGATCTGGTTTCAGGCATGAATTAAAGCAGGGTTTACAAAACTCAAAACTGAAAAACTGTTTAGTGGCGGGCTTCCCAGGTGGCGCTAGTGGTAAAGAATCCGTCTGCCAATGCAGGAGACCTAAGAGGCAAGGGTTCGATTGCTAGGTAGAGAAGATCCCCTGGAGTAGGAAACAGCAACCCACTCCAGTATTCTTGTCTGGAAAAATTCCATGGACAGAGGAGCCTGGTGGGTTACAGTCCATCGGGCTGCAAAGAGTCAGACATGGCTAAGCACCATGCAGCTGCAGCAGGAAACGTTAGAGAAATCACGATATTGACAAACCATGAAACACTGCAGAGCCATTTACAATCCTATCTTTTAAAGGCAGTGGTGTGGAAAACATTTATAATATGTGGTGAAAATAAGTGGGAACAAATCAATAAGATATTGTATATATTTAAACACACACACACACACACACACACACACACACCTCTACAGAGACACAAATGAGGACTGGAACACAGACGTCAAAACATTAACAGGGATTAGACTGCCCAAGTTTTCATGTTCCAGTGTGAATGCGAGTGTGTTCTGTTTTATTTTTATAAGGAATGTGTAAGCTTATGAGATCAGGCTCACAGAGTGATGACACAGTAGGATAAAAAGTGCTCATCCTGTGTTCAACTATGGCTCAGCCACTTTCCAGCCAGGTGGGGGTTTGGACCTCCTTCGCTACACCTGCAAACACAGATAAGAGTACCCACCTCATGGTATTGTCAGGAGGACTGACTAACTTCATAGCTGTAACATACCTAGCACAGTTTCTAGCACAGAGTAGACCCTTAAATATTAAGTGTTTAAGATAATAACATTAGGGACTTCACCTGCCTTATTCCGATCTTCCTTGAGAAGGATGCCTGACACTTAGTGATGAGTACACAACAAATTTACTCAAATGAATAGAGTACCTTTCTAGTTACAAAAACTTGCCCCTATTAAAATATCCATGAAAAGCCAATTTTGAGGACAATTCCCAGAAAAGCTGCATCTCTGATCTGAGAGCCAGGAGACATGAATCTCTGTGTCAGGGTAATATCTAACTACCAAAAGACTCACTGATAGTCATTTTCTCCATTGACTAAGTAATGAGAGCCATTAGGGTTTTCTCCAGAATATTGTGAGAATGCACATAAATTAGTCCAAATTTATGAGCTCATTTAAAGAACGATGCCCCAGTTGCAACTTTGTTTAAAAGCACACATTAACTCCAGCACAAAAGTAAACCCCACTCACTAGTATGCATTAACCCCAGCATAAAGTAACCCCAATTCATGATCAACAGTCCCCTTGAACTAGAATAATTAACCAAATCAAGATGAAACTTTTGGTTCCTGGTTTATCTGTTGACAAAAGACATTTCCTAAATCACTGGATTTCTCTATAAGATCCAATTTCCACCAAACAAAGTAATAATTCAATCAAGCATATAGTTCTTTGTTTGATTTTCTTTTTAATATACTTCATTCATACTGGTTTGCTAAAATGTGGTTTTACAAGAGCTGCCAAGCATGCAAGAAATTCCTTTTAAGAGTCTTCAAAATTGTTTTCTTAGAAACAGGAAGTCACAATGGGTCGAGAGAAAGCAAACCCAAACCTCCACAAAATCCAACTTCAGGCTGTAACACTGAATGTGAAAGGCTCAGAGTCCTAAGGATGTCACAATATAATATTTAAATCTAAAAAATGCTGTGAGGGAAACTCCAGCCTTTCTAACTAGTTAAGTTGTGGGGGAAGGGGAGGGTAGGACGAATTGGGAGAGGAGCACTGACATGTATTCACCACCAAGTGTAAATAGAGAGCCAGTGGGAAGCAGCTGTCTAGCACAGGGAGCTCAGCTCAGTGCTCTGTGACAACGGGGGCGGGAAAGAGGGGTGGGTGGAAGAGGCGTGAGTGGTGGAAAAACACGGGCAGAGAGGTGAGAAGGGTGAGAGACTGGAGAAGGGAATGGCAAACCACTTCAATTNTATCATACCAAGCAAGATGTGTATAAGAGACAGGCTCAGCTCAGTGCTCTGTGACAACGGGGGCGGGAAAGAGGGGTGGGTGCGTGATGGGGGGAGGCGTGGGAGGGAAGCTGAAGAGAGAGGGGTTATCCGTATACTTATACCTGATTCACGCTGATATACAGTAGAAATCAACATAACATCATAACAACATAACAATTATCCTCCAATTTTAAAAAAAGATGAGTTAATTCAAAGTATAATAATAATAAAAAAAAAGCACATAGTCTAATTTAGAGACTTCATGGAAAACAGAAGGGAAAAAGTGGACACATTTTATTTTCTTGGGCTCCAAAATCACTGCAGACGGTGACTGCAGTCATGAAATTAAAAGATGCTTGCTCCTTGGAAGGAAAGCTATGACAATCAAGATAGCACATTAAAAAACAGAGACATCACTTTGTTGTCAAAGGTCTGTACAGTCAAAGCTTATGGTGTTTCCAGTAGTTATGTAGAGATGTGAGAGTTAGACCATAAAGAAGACTGAGGGCCAAAGAACTGATGTTTTCAAATTTGGAGAAGACTCTTGAGAGTCCCTTGGATTGCAGGGAGATCAAACCAGTCAATCCTAAGGGAAAGCAACACTGAATATTCACTGGAAGGACTGAAGCTGAAGCTCTACTCTGGCCACCTGATGAGAACATCCAACTCACTGGAAAAGACCCTGATGCTGAGAAAGACTGAAGGCAAAAGGAGAAGGGGACAGCAGAGGATGATGGCATTGGAGAGGAGACAGTTGGATGACATCACTGACTCAATGGACATGAATGTGAACAAGTCCAGGAGATGGTGGAGGACAGGGGAAACCTGGCATACTGTGGCCCATGGGTTCTCAAAGACTCAGACATGACTTAGCAACTGAACAACAACAACTCATGTGGAGCACAAAAAATCTGTATTAAAAGTGGCATTGATATTTTACTTTGTGTCTGCCATTCCCACAGAAATACAGGTTCTCCTAGAATCGCCCGAGGAATATCCACCTTCATAGTGGCTTTGCCACCAAAAGGAACGGGAAAAAACTAAAGCCATCAGTCAGGTCACAGTGTATTTATGTAAATATTTATGCCTATCCTCAATCATCTGATAGCCTAGATTAAAAATTACGGACTTTTGGCCTCTGAGGGAGTAGGAGAGGGCGGGATGATTTGGGAGAATGGCATTGAAGCATATATGCTATTATGTAAGAAATGAGGTGCCGGTCTATGTTCGATGCAGGATGCAGGATGCTTGGGGCTGGTGTACGGGGATGATCCAGAGAGACGTTGTGGGGTGGGAGGTGGGAGGGGGATTCAGGATTGGGAGCTTGTGTACACCTGTGGTGGATTCATGTCGATGTATGGCAAAGCCAATAGAGTATTGTAAAGTAAAATTTAAAAAATTAATTAATTAATTTAAAAAATTAGTAATTAAGAGTGACTTCAGTTCGAATAATTTGTCCTATTCCTTACAAACCAAAGTCTATGAAAATTACAAAAACAGTCATCTCATCATACAGACTGAATGAACTGGAACTGAGTTTGGAGAGAATGAAAGAAAGGGAAGGTTACGATGGAATGGGTGGATAAAGAAGCAAGTGTGAATTTTATAACAGTGTGAAACAAGTGTGAATTTTACAACAGTGTGAATGTTATAAAAACATATATGATCACAGATGTTAAAGATGACTTTACTGAACAACTTCTACAATATCTCCAAGAGCCACTTCTTGAATACCTTCAGGGCCAGAGTATTCACCACTTACCATCTTCCTGCTCTGTTTTATAGGTCTTTTTCCCTTCACAGAACTTACATTTTCTAACTACTTGCTTATTAGCCTGACCTTTCAATAAATTGTAACTCCATGAAGTCAGAAACTGAATCCATCTAGTTTACCATTATATCCTTGGCACCCATCAGAATGAGTTATAGTGGCCACTAAGTAAATATTTGTTAAATAAATAAATGAATCAATGAAAAACAATGAGACTGGCTTTCCCAAATAACTTTCCCTTTTTGGTCTCAGTTCTTTCTTTTGGACTAAGTTTTCTATTTCTAGGATGAACAAGGCTATTTCTTTCTAGTTCTCCCTCATATAGATATTTACCAAGGACCTCAACATCCTTTCATGCATCCAAGTGTTAACACCCCCATAAATGTGATCCCAGAGACTATTCACATGAATCCAGGTGCATCTCCAACAAGTGCAGGGGTCATGGGTCTCTCACCTCCTTCTTTATGACACTAAGCTTGCAGTTATGCTACCTACGATTACATCGGCTTCCATGGAAGTCAAGCCCACTTCTGACACTCACTATAGCTGAACAATTTCAGGTGATTTCATGTGTACTACTGATAAACCAGGCTTTCCCATCCACCACTGGAGCAGTTAACTTTTGTAACTTACAAACAAGGATTTACAATTGAATAGGTACAAATATAAAGATCAACCTTTGGCCAATGAGCAGAAAATCATCTGAAAGCCATCTATACCCTCTTTAAAGTCATTTAAATACCTTCTCATGATTGCTTCCCATTTTTCCCACACATAAACAGTGTTTCCCAAATCTGGCTCGTTGGCTGAATCATGTATACATGAGGTAATAATAATACCTTTCTTTGGTCCCTATCTAGCAAACAAAAATTTCTGGGATACAGTCTAAGAATCTGTATTTTTTAAACATTCTCTAATCTTTCTTGAATGGATGAGTAGCACCTATACTCCCACAGTACCTGAGGCTGTCCTCGATAAGAGAACTTCTCACACTCCATCCAGTTTTCTTTTACGTGCATATTTTACTAGCACTACAAATTATAAGTTGCAGGAGAGTCAGCACATTTCTGTTCTGCATGCATGCATGCATGCTAAGTCACTTCAGTCATGTCCAACTCTTTGCAACCCTATGGACTGTAGTCTGCCAGGCTCCTCTGTCCATGGGATTCTCCAGGCAAGAATACTGGTGTGGTTGCCATGCCCTCCTCCAGAC